>JAOBAS010000020.1:24977321-25018090 GCA_025311575.1 Elanoides forficatus
CCAGAATTGCCTGCCCAGCACCGGCAATGCCCTCCGGTCACCCAGTTGGACCATCAGGCTGCAACAACGCGCTGCCGCCATTGTCTTCTCCCCTTCAGCATGGGTGGCGCCCAGCACCAGCGTGGTGCGCTGTTGGCTTCAGCGGTCCATCTTGGCCCAACGGCGGGCACGTCCGAGCTCAGTCAAACTCTGAGCCCGACCCCTACTCTTCCGGCATGTGAGGTGAAGAGTGCGGCCCCCAGGTGCGGCCCCTCCGTGTCCTCCCTTTCCGCCTCGGTCATGCGGCGAGGCCTGCAGTGGTCAATGACTGCAAGTGGGTGCTTACCCCTACCCCTGTGCCCCCCCCTTTTTCTGCTGAGCCGCTGCTCAGTTCATATACCTGCTCTTGACCGTGCTTAGGGCTTTCCGAGGGATAAAGGTGCCACAGTCATGCCCAGGTGTGTCCTTGGGCCCCTCTGCTTTAAGTAAGTCACTCAGGAACCAGCCTCACTGGCCTTCAGCTGTGCTCCACATTTGGGGATTGGGGCTGTCCTCACCCGTCTTTTCCCTTCCCGCTCCATCCCTCGGCTCTGCAGCTGGCCGCAGCGGCGGGCCCCTGCTCCTGCTTCATTCCTGAGCTCCCCAAACGCGCTGCTCTGCTTTCTCCCTGCGGCGGCTCCGCACCAAAAGCCCGCGTCCCCCACCTTGCTTTTGCCCTCCCTTTGGAAGCACCAGCCCCGGGCCGCTGCCTCCCGTCAGCAGCTGCCTCCAGTTCACTTGCGTTTCAGCGGTTCGTTGTGCCTTCGGTTCAGCTTTTGTTTTCTCCAGTTGTGTTTTCATCCCGCTTTCTGCCTCCAGTTCCCACCCGTTATTCGGCTGACTGCTTAAAACGTGCACAGATACTGGTATCACGCTAAGGGAAAACGGAACAAAACCAACCCTGCTCAGACATGAACAGGAGGCTGGTGGCCGGCAGAGCAAGCTTGCGAGGAGCTGATTTACACGGAGCAGATTAATGAAATGAAGAAACTGATCTCACTGGCAAAAAGACAGTGAAGACCCCTTCACAGCTGCAATGATCTCAGACGATGCTAAATAAAAAGACATAATTAGTATTTCTCCTCACACACCCAAGTCATCTTCAGAAACGCAAGGCACTAAACCCTAGATTAATTTCCAAAACCAAGAGTCTCTGCTGAGTGTTATACAAAGACATAAAGCAGACTTTTAGTGCTGGGGCAGTGTCGAACACACGATTAGAAAAATCACAAAATTCCATTGTTTGTTATTTATTTCAAAAATCACAGCCATCTCTCCAGATGCTCCCATCAGTCGCTTCTAGTAGGCCTTCCCTTTCATTCATCCAACACCGTTTTAATGCTGTGTGTGTGTTTTCAACTGCATTGTGAGGTGAAAGCAAATGCCTGATATTTTCTTAAAATATTGAGAGCAAGGGCAGGAAAAGCAGATAGGAATTGGTACTAATAATCTTAGGAAGGATGATTTTTCCCAACCGTCTAACTCCTTAACCATGGTCCGTTTAACAAACTGCGGCTTTCTAGACTTCATCATCTCCTGCGCAAATAAGAATGCAAATACTCCTACAGGTGTCATAGACGGTTTTATTCTGAACAGGGGAAATCATGGCAGATATTTGCAATCTATGTAATACTACATACACAGGGCCTGAAAAATTCAAATTGAAATGCACTTTCGTCAGTGTAGGAACCTATACAAAGCCAACAGAAAACCAAGAGCGTTACAGAGTAGTGATAATTTCCTCCGAGTACAAACTTCCCCGTATGTAACTGAGCTCGTATGAATCTGCAACAGCAGCTGCCTTTACAGCTCAGAGGCACACATTTTGTTGCTAGATTTTTGCTGTAGCACAGAATTCAAACCACCATAAAAAGAAAACCAAACCCTGCTGTGGTGAGATCTCCTTGTCTCTAGCCAGGATTTAGCAGATATGTTGGAGATGACTCGATTCCAGTGAAACTCTGTGTCAGTGCAGGGATGCAGAGCGAATGGAAGTCCTCAAGGCAGTAAAGGCTGCAGTAATGAGAATAAAGGTCTGCCTGGAAGGATAAAATTGTTCCATCAGTTTGGAAACATTTTTCAGAAGCCTAAAACTCTGAAGTCACTGAGTAAAAATAATTTATTTTTTTTTTAATCAACCAAAATGTGCTGAGCCTGGCTTGGGTTTTTGAAGAAACGAGTAAGTTGTCAATACCGAGTCAGCTCAGTAGCGCAACCAAGACGCTGGGTATGATTCTTCCCACTTCAATTAGCCACAGCACGTTCATTAGTGTCAGCTGAGACGCAGCTGGGCCTTCAGCCTTCAAACTGCAAATCCCATGAGGAACTGCTGCTTAAGTTAGTTTAGTGCTGAACTAATAAATTGTAGGTGGTAAATAACTAACGAAGCAATGCAATGATTTATATTATCACATTTAAAACCACGGCAATCCTAGCACCTATGGTCGTATTGGGCAGATCAGAGTGATCTGATCACTCTGAGACACTGATCCAGTGATTCTGGATTTGGCATCTACTGGCATCCAGAGCCATTGGGATAACTTGACTATCTAGATGATGAGACTTTACTTGCCCACTCACATCCCTTCATGTGAAACCCTACTGCACAAAGGCAAGAAGTCTGACATCCCAATTAGAACACCGCAGCTCACACAAATGGGGTCTTTACTGCTCATCCAACAAACAAATCCTACCTTCCGCTGGCCCCCTATTTTATTCACAGCTTCCTCCTTTCTGCACTGCTGTCCAGCTTCCCTCCTTGAAATCCAAGCTCCTCCAGCTCCCTTTCTGCTTCAGGCCAGCACATTTCCTGCGGTGGGAACAGGACCATGTATTGGGACTGCAGCAAAGCACGCCGGCTCTGCAGCTGTGCTAATGAAGGGCTGTGCCTGATGTCATTGTAGTGCTTAAATAAAAGCAGAAAAGGTATGCAACCAGGTGCCCAAGGGAACAGAGTTGCTTTATGGAAATAAAGGAAGGGAGGAGATGAATAGGTGAGACAGTCTCTCATTACCAGACATGACTTCACCTATAGGCCTTCCTCTTGCCTCACAGCAATGACACTGGCTTTCTTTTCACAGCGATTCATGCATTTCAAAGGGCCAACAGCATAAAAGGAATCTAAAAATAGGTTAAAGCCTGAAACCAAAGAGCAGCTGTTTCATTAGCAACAAGAGAAGCAGAAGGGGAACGATTTGTAGGGCAGAGCTCCCTAAGTGTGCCAAACGACTCGTACTTTATGTATTTTATGCTATCTTACAGAAGTTCTTCTAGTATCTGGACACGTATCAGATGTGCAGTAACCGATATAGCTAGGACTTGCCGTGTGTGTGCTCTTCTCTCCTTATCCTGATGAAGATTACCTGGAATCAGTGTCAGGGTCCTGGGACACGGACACCTATCAGCACTCCGTATTATCAGACATCCTACAGGATCATCTTGCACTGGAACAGGAAGCTTGCAGAAGTTCAGGTGGTGGCAGGAGGTCTCTTGTGGGGGAAAGATCCCGGTGAAAGAGAGACGGAGCCTGCTGGGAGCCGCATCATTGCTGTGCTCTGACACAACAGCTGGACACGCACTCGAAACTCAGGTTTATGAAGGATCAGTTGCACAAGGTGGATCCTCTGCATCCTACACATCCTTGGACATCTGCACTTCTCCTGCAGAGAAGTGCAGATCAATGGTCACCCTCTACCCAAAGACTCTACAATTCATCAAAACGCTGATCCCAACCTTGAAAGAGCCTGTACCGGCCAAGTTCTCCAGCTATCTTCGAATGACAGCCTGAAAACAGAATGCAAGTGGTGAGCAGAACAAAGAGGGATTTGGTGTGCTCAGTCCAGCCAGGATTCACTGTGTTAGCTGGGAAGAGAGCAAGTGGAAACCCATCCTGTGTGTGTGAGTACACAGATATTGCAGTTTAGAGCAGATATTCGATTCAATAAGACTGACTTTAGGGATGACAGCTCTCAGAGCTCACAATTATACCATCATTAGACAGCTGGTAGGGGGACACAGGCCAGGAATGAAATAAAAAAAAAAAAAAAAATCAAGCAGAGTTTTAGGCCACTGACAACTATATATGGTGTGAGAAGGGATGAAATAAACTGAAGCTCAATCCTTCAGATTGCCGAACAAGAGGCACCAACATTCAGGCTACAAGCAAGGCTTGAAAATGAGAAGTTCAATCCTACTTCTATCAGACACCCAAATTTATCAAGAATGCCTCAGCCCTCAGTCTGCATATAACCCACCTCTAGTGCCAGCTCACCCTGAGACCGTCCTAACGGAGACCACCACTGGGAGATTCTGCCCGGTTTGGCCAGCTCATAGTTTCAGTGATTGCGAGGCAGGGTATGGGCAGCCAGCAGCCACCCGTGGTTCGTGGCCTGCGGTATCATCGAGGAGCTTGTGTGGTTCCCCATGTAGCCAGAGGCTTAGAGGTGTGTTGTGTATGAATTCTGCCCGCGTGGAAAACATCACCGTCTCATGTCAACTTAAGAAAAATGACGGAGGATGCCCTTATTTGCATCAGTAGGCAAGAGAGCACATGCTACGAGAAGACGACGGTGTGCAAGACATACCAGTCTTTCATCATCTTTGTACTTCATTCCTATGGATGTGCTTTGCTGCCTAAACGTGGTGCCAGCCTGGTCCCTGCACGCGGACCACCACCGGGCAATGCCTGCTGTTTTCATCGGCTTAGAAACGCTCGGTATGACCCAGCCCCCCCTCCTGCTGCCTCTTTCAGCCCACAGCAAGCTCTGCGTACGCAGACGCGTGTGGGGGCATGTTGTTGCAGGTCCCACCATGGCTGCACTATTGAGGTGTAGCTGATATTCCTCCCTCTACGCCAGGGAGCCTCTTTGCTTAGTTTCAGCAAAAGGTAAGGAAGATCAGGAGCCTCAGAGGAGCTACAGAGAATTGGCAGGTTTGGCTGCATCAGGAGGGGTTGAGACAGAGCCGTAAGGAAAAAGGAGGGCAGGGATAGGGCAAGAGAGAGGGAGCGATTTGTCAACAGAAAAGCAGATGTTTGAGAGGGAAGGCAACTAAAAATCCTTTTCTTTTTCCAACTGGATAGAGGTTGTACAGAGGGAGACTGCATTGCTCCTAGACTAGGACCAACAATACTTTTGACAGTACAAAACGACCACAGCCAACTCGAGCGTTTGGCTGCCAAAGTCACACCCGAAGAGATGCTGCTATCTGGGAAAAGCAAAGCAAAAGACAGCTTTCTGCACTGCCTCTCTCTCACCGTTTGCCTCAGCTTTAGCCTTGGAAGATACCTGGTGCTTTAAAGACCTTGGCAGACAGAGGTAGAACTGATCCGAATAAATCAGTTAAGAGGTCCACATCTGAGCTACTCGGATTAGACTCTCTTTAAAGTTAATGGACATCGTACAAGTCATCCTGTACTAAAATACAGAGCTAAAATAGGACAGTCGAGTCATGCCTAAAAATACCTAATCGCCTCCATTAACTAATAAGGGAAGCCTAGGGTGCCCAGTTCAGCGGCACATCGCAGGTTTCTGCGGTAGTGAAGTGAGACCGGAATCCCACCCCAGGTTGCCGTCAGTCACTCTCGGGAGCAGGAACGACCCCTTCTTTTCCAACACTGCCTGCAGATCAGCTGGGCGAAACACTGGTGCTGTGCTTTCTGGCTGCCTCCCCCTTTCCCAGATACTCGAGCGCAAAGCCCAGGAACGTGCCAGTCAAGGCCAAGATCCACAGCACAGCTCCTTTCTCTTTTAAGGTACGTTTGAGGTAGATCAGAGGTACTGAAAACTGAGGCTTTCAGCCCTGGCTCTGTATCCATAACACCGCAGAAGAGCTAAGCGCCACGTGTCAGATGAGTGGGATAAATCCCTTCCCGGCCAGCCCTCTCCTGCTGCAGCAGGCAGCCACCCTGCCGTTAATCAAGGATCAGCCCCGCAGTCAGCTCCCGGGGCTAATGCTTTAATGTGATCCAGCGCAGCAGAGGAGAGGAGCGGTAGCGAGAGAGATGGTTGCCTTGTGATTATCTTCAAGGTAGGCTCAGCATAGTGCTCAACTCCCCCGTAGTAAATCCTGATGCTGGCCAGGATTCAGGCTAGCATGCAGGAATGAAGGAACCAGGTCATTGTTTATGCTTCCAAGGGAACCGTGGGCGTGATCGCAGGTATTTGCACTCTTAATGACCTGTTTGTACATGTACTTAATAGAAAGAATTTAGGCAAAGCTACTTTGGAGTTATCGATAACTTACTGTTGCAAAAATGGATGCCTGTTGGGTGACTATCCCAATGAGTGCTGTGCAGATTCTTGGTAATTAGCCCTACAAACACCATCATTAAATTTTAAACTAATATAAGGAAAATGTGCAAATGAGCATGCTAATAATAGCACCAGCCAGTTTCTTATACTGAATGTCTCCATAAAGATATTCTTTATAACACCTTTGGCACAACTGGGACCTTGCATAATTAAATTTGATTTCACATTCTTACAACTCTAAGCATAACTGGAGATTTCTAATTAGTTACAATTATTCTTTTCAGAAATGTGTTCTATTTAGTATAATCTCGTACTCATCTAGCCAAATGCCATATGTATTTATTATTATTATGTCCTACTGATAGCTTTTTAACTGAGACATTTTGACCGAGATAAATAACTGCATGCCTCCCAACCACAACTCTTTGTGTGGCACCCGCTTTGGGTGGTAAAATAATTTACTAAGTGAAAAATAGCAGTTCATGGAGATGAGATAATCTTCTATTCTGCTATTTTAAGTAGAGATAAAAACGCAGGCTGATTATCTGCTAAATCTAACATTTCCACACCCCAATCCACCAAAAGCTGCTACTGAAGCGGCCTCAAGAGAACTTCTGTTCTCATTAATGAAACTTCCTCACCTAACTGCCTTTCCCTTCTGGTAGAAGACAGCAGACAAGCAGGCTACAGTTTTCTCTCCACAGCTACAACGCCTGTCTGGCTGGCAAGTCCATGAGCATTCCTCATACCACTCAGTGGGAGATACAAGTATTGCAAGGCCAGTAACATCCACACCCAAGAAGCCCACCGCGGTATCGGTAAAAGATGGATATTGGTCCGTGTCAGTGCAATGCTCAGCAAGGTGCCCCCAACACAACCCACACCCGCGTGCTACCTGCGCTCCTGAAGCCATGTGGTGCCAATTACGGGAGCAACTAGGCAAAAAAAAAAACAAAAAAAAACTGTTTTCTGCACAACTGTGCCCCGAGCTGAAAAAGCCCAGATGCGATCTCTCGCAGAGTTCACTCAAGCAAGAGGCAGAGGTTGAATTACCAGCTAAAATGGAAATAGACAGAAAGTGATAAATTCAAGAACAAAACACTGGAACTTATTTACTTCTCGAAAAATTAATGAACCCCACGAGCTCATAGGTTGCAAAGCAAATTAAATAAACATCTTCCCCTTTTAAAATCCTGGGGAATTACAGCAAGTGGAATTGACTTTATGCTTGTCTTCCCTCTAATTCACTACAGGTACCTATCTGGTGAAACACAGACGGGAAATAACAAGACAAACCTATATCAAAATGAAAACAACATGAAACGATGGAGTCGGAGCAGGGCAGGGAGTAGTGCGTAACTCTCCATATTATGTAAGTTATTTTGTCACAGCAATGCTTACAGTTTCTTTAGTGCTTTATATTCACAGATGTAGGACGCAGTA
Organism: Elanoides forficatus; assembly: GCA_025311575.1. Taxonomy (NCBI): domain Eukaryota; kingdom Metazoa; phylum Chordata; class Aves; order Accipitriformes; family Accipitridae; genus Elanoides; species Elanoides forficatus. Next base: position 24,985,034 of record JAOBAS010000020.1, read on the forward strand.
TGCCTTTGGAGGTGATTCTATCACACACGAGGCTTTGAAAAGATCCACCAGCAAGTTAAAAGTAATTGAATTTAGAAAAGCATTTGTACTTACCGAATATACTGCAGGGTCTCCCTGCTTTCTAGGTCAATGCTGTATCCGACTTAGTTTGCAGTTTTCTCAACACCAAGCGTTCAGAAATCCTAAATATAACACCAACATCATGTTACTTCAATAAATGATGAGATAATTTCATTTACTTGCAGATTTTTATGCGTACAGGTTGTTTATTTTCCATGCTTCCCACATTTTTTTTTCTGGATGGGAGCATTCGAAATTTGCTTGGGGGGTAGGGGTGAAAGAAGCTAAAGTTTTAGGTTACTGTGTCTCAGCTTGGCCGTCAAGAAGCATACCAAGCCCTTCCCCCAGCATTTTTAGGTTAAAGATACAATCACAGCAATTGACAATAAGTTGAAAATTACCAATTAAATTGTTTTTTGTAGGCTTAGTCTCAGACTCAGCCTCTTTTGTCAAGACGTATACCTGACAAAATTGGTTTAAACAATTCAGAAGGTTAAAACATTGAAATTTATTGTCTACCATGATACTTCTAGGTGCACAAACTTGAAAGACAACTCCCTGACTGTATGAAAATTATTTTGGCACCAAAAATTACTGGTTTATGGGATATAGCAAAATCCAGCCCGCAATTCTTAATATGCCGATGTCAAACAGAGTAGATTAAACAGGAGGTTTCACATTCCGCTTATAAAGCTCTCGATTCTAGGTCACTGACAGTAACCCTCCGTCGTAAAGCAGTAACGAGCTTTATATTTTCATTAAAATATTAATTCTTCGTTTGTGTGTTACGGATGATTTCTTATCCCATTCTCTTCATCTGTTTGTATTTGGTACAGATATTTCGTTATTGATGTAAAGAAGCAATTCAAAATTTCATGATTAATTTTCATGTAAATCTTTCTTGTCTAAATAATTGATGGCAAAGATGAGCACAGGCATTTGGCGTCAGCAGTTGTTATTCCTTCTGCCTTTTCTTATCTTTGTAGTAGCACTTCTCCCTCAAGCCCCCTAGAGAACACACCTTTTGGGGGAGATGGCTTGAATTCCCCAGCCTTGTATCATTCCAGATGGGGAATTATCTGAATACAAATCTCTGCTTTGTCCTCTAAAATCTATATATTCATCCTGCCTCCCATATGGTTAAGTACCTGGATTTTGCATAAAGTCCTCAATCTTCTTCATCACGAGGAGCCTGGAAAGCCACAGACAGCTGATCCTGCAGCTGGCCTGTTTGTCCAAATGCCTATCTCAAAATGCTCAAATTTAGCAAACTAGGCAAAAGGCCAGGCAGCAAAATGCTATTGCCCCACAGCATAAACTGTGCTTGACAGTCAGGATTGAGTCGTGCTCTGCTCCTCTGCAAGGATCTTCCTCTGCTGGGTTCATCGACGTTGTTTCTGGAGATCCCAAACTACTACCGTAGCCCTGAAAACTACTCCATGTTCGTCCAAACTCCTCCAACGCTGCTTTTCCTTATTCAGTAATGCATATTTACATACGTGGCCCAAGCCTGTAAATAAATCTCTCACGGTCCCTTAAACCTCAAGGGAGAAGCTATCTGGATCTACCAGGGCATCTCCTCGGAGAGAAACAGTCTCTTGCATGGTTTTAATACAGCTCGTGCCATATGATTTTCACAGCAATTAATATATTTAATAAACTCATAGAATGGCCTCCTTTCAGAATGTTTAAGTTTAAAAGTTCATTACAATCTGAAGAAAATACTCTGGACTAGAAAACAGGTTATTTTGAGGACGATAAGTCAGTGGCTTCCTCCTACTCTGCCCTGCTAACATTTTAATATATAAGTATATTCTTTAAAAGTTAAATAGAATTGTAAGCTGTAACAGGGAATAAATGTTATAAAGATCGAAATCTCTCCTGCCATTTACGTGATAAGTTAAAAAAAGTAACCATCTTTTCATGCTTGGGGGTATTTTTCCCTCAGAAGTCACTTTTTAATCTGATTTAAATCCAATTAAGTCTGAACATCTAAAATGAAGAACAAGTCTTTGAATTTATGTATAACTGATTTAACTAATCACTGTCTCACTGCAGAGCTACTAAGCAAACAAACTATGAAAAATAAATGTGAAATTAGATCCAAATCACAGACAGCCTTGATTTTGTTTTTTAAATAAATAAATAATCATTCTGCACAAAGCGCGGGCCTGTTTGCTACCAGCTCGAGTCAAAGCTGCAGTTATTAGATTTAAAACCTAATCGTGTAAAATGATTTTATAGCTCAAAAAAGACACTGCGTTTTTTTTACCTTCGCATTTAGGACAGAAAGCACTCGTGTTCTTTGACAAACCCTCCTCCGGACAGACCGGGGACACCGGCAGCAAATGGGGAAGCCCCGCTGCTTCAACAGCTCTACCCCCGTTTTGGCCGGCCGAGCATTTAGCACTTGGCTTCTTCAATTTCTGACACCGTCTTTAGCCAAGCACGCTGGCACCTTGCCGGCCGGTTGCTCCCAGGTGTCCCGCCATCCCTCGTACTCTCCCAACCTGCCCCGAAGGAGGGGACAGGCATCGGAGCCCGCTGGATACGCCGACGGGCATCCACCCGCAGGCTCCCCGACCCACACGCCAACATCACCCAAGACCCGAGCCACGCGTCCCGCCGCCGAGCTGTCTCCCGAGCGGGCTGCCAGCGCTGCAGAAGGGGTTCGTTAGGGAGGCGAGTTTGAAGGACAGGTAGGAAGCACTACCCTTTCATCTCGCTGTTGCTCTGGTAGTTTCTGTTCTTCCTCATTTGCCAGCACTGACACTGAATGCTAATCAGATCGGGCTTTAGCCAGCCCCGAGCTGCCATTTCCAGGCAATTAGTCCAGGTATCCCACACTTTACTCTGACTTCCTCGTATATCAAGCAACTTTGGTAATCCGTGGATATTTCAGAAGCGTGTCTGAGACCTGGAAATCTCCCTTCCTGCCACATCTTATCTATAAGTTGAAGAAAGAGCGTGTAACTGTCATCACAACTGTGGCATGCTGCATGTTACAGAATATCCTAATTGTATAACTACAGGATAATGGAATAACTTTTAAAGCTCCCTGTCATAAAATATCTTCCATTAAAGTTGCTGTCTGCTTCGTATGTGGAAACCACTATCTCATCAGCGACATGACACTGGAATACTGCCAGACACGGCCTGGCTCAACGCCTGATAAAGCGGCTTTCTCGCTGTGGATCACAAGCTCCCTAGCTGCAGGCAGAGCCCCTCCCAGACTGGTTAGTACAAATTAACGTGTTCATCCAGCTTCCTTGAAGCAATCTCCCAGACATTTTTCCTTCCCCTCTCACATGCGTGCTCCCATACATCGGGACTGGGCTCCCCGAGACTGCATCTGGAAAAGCACCCCGCAGAAGCAGCTCATTCCCGAAATACCTATTGGCTGTCTATCATAGTTCATATCCAGCTGCAAATGCTGCTTGCAACAGCTCGGAAACCCTGAAGCTGTTCAGCCTGGGCAGTAAGAGCTAAGATGGCAAGCCCAAAATGACAGCTCTTAACTCATTGCCTCATTCCTTTCCATGACATGAAATTTTTTCTCCTCCGGTTTTGAACTATGTAACAGATTACAAAGCTTTCAGAGGGCAAAACGTGTGTGCCTTGGAGATATGTCTTATGTGCGCACACAGGAAAAGGAACTTACTCGGATTATTTCTTAAACCTCGGCACAATTCTGTGCATCCAGGTCGGTGCTGTGGCAATGGGCAGCAGTCAGCTTGTGCTGTCATTTGCCAGTGATTTTTCTCAAGGTTTAAGTGAAAGGATAGCTCAGCTAGAGGTCGTCTTCATTTTTTTATACTTGTTTTGATAATCCAAAGTTTACCACAGGTTAAAAGAAAAAAAACCTCCAATAATTTTTAAGCCACTTGGAAGATTCTCCCATTCAGTCCATAACATATGAGTGTTCCAATTTCTCATCTTGTTTGCAATCCCTACCTAATAACCCTTGGCACTGAAGGGGATTAAGCAACAGGATGATTTTCACAAATTGTATCGTACTTGCTGAGCATTAACTGAATGCCATTAAAGGTCCAAGCATCCGAGTTGGAATTGCAGGTATTTCTCTTCCTCCGTAAACAGCACTGAGGAGCCCACAGGCAATAGCAGAAATGCAAGAGGCTGATATGCAAACAAACCCCAGGTTAGCTCTCGATGTTTGTCAGGGCTGTTTTTTAGTCCTGGGCCTCTTCATCACAGGAATCAGCCAGCCATATGACGTTGGTTTCCTAAATTGCCACAGTGAACTGTAAGCTGCTCCAGTATTGTCATTTTACCTGGTATCTTTAGGTATATTATAGCCCAGTTAGCTCAGGTGTCATGAGAAAACACATTTCTATCCTTCTTTCCTTTAAGGCTGATACACTGGGAGATTTTTTTCCTGGGTAAATTTTTCCCCTAAACATTGACAGCCTGGAAAATTGAAAGAAAAACATACCATTGAGAGATTTGAACCATTTCCTCTCTCTTCTGGAAAAAGGTGAGTTAGTTAAAAGGTAATAAAAAGTGATGGATTTGTGGGAGAGCAAAATTAGCCATGATATATTTTAAAGCACTTTTGATCTATTTATTAAAAGTCAAGATGTGCTTCAAAAGAAATCCCAGTGCACTTTCAAAAAATTGCATGGCTTAAAAAAGATGCACTTAAGAAGTGAATCGACACTTTTTTAAAAATTGCACTGGGATTTATCAGTGTGGTACCAGTAGCAGGGAAGGTTTTGCTGCAGCATTCTAATTAGCACAACCAGATCTTCTATAAACTTGAGCACTCCAAATTTACAACAATAGGGAGAGATGGGTTTATGCACAAAGCATTTTTCCAGTATTTATTACGGAAAAGTCCCCCCCCTCCCCGCCGCCTAAACTGCAATCGCTGTCAGAAATGCAAAGAAAGAAAAATAGGATGGACATTGCTGATGGCAGTGCACCTTACTGATGAGGTGGCATTCGTTATCTTCCCCTGCATAATTGGATTTAGGTATGTCACCATTTTAAATATAGCATAAGCAGTCAATTAAGTTCTACTTCCCACTTACAAACCCATAAACAGAATAAAGGAAGCCAATGGCAGAGGGGGTGGGGGGAGTGAAGCAGGGAAGGAGGAAGGCACAATTTAGGAATTGCTCGAGACTGCATTTGATTAAGAAAAACAAGGTATGGCAATTCATACATGCACAAACACGCTCCTATTATTCAAGGCTCTGCAAATCTCCCAGAGGACAGTTTAATGGCCACTATCTACCCTGACCAGATGAAGTCCCTTTGCTTAATCCCCAGTCCTCCTGAACTTTAATCCACTGCTATTTAAATCTGTCATAAAATCTTTTATTTGCCTTGCCATGTTATTACCTAATCAGTAAGTATATTATGTCCTAATAACTTGTATGTGTTCACTTCGGCACCTGAGTAGAGGATAGGTTACTCTGCCTGCCTGAGCTAGCTGTAAATAAAAACACCATATTTAAAAACTAGAGAAGAAGTCATACAGCAAGATGAAAAGACCCTGGTCCTCCTCCTAGATTAGTATCATGAAACAACAGCTCCTTTCTTCTTTTGCAAAAAACAATTTTTTTTTCTTTCTCTTCTCACCACTATTTACTCAGTGCCACGTTAACCCTTTCGATGCCTCCACCAGGCAGAAGAAGCCATTTACCTCTCAGACCTAGGAGCCACATCTGGGCATCCCTTGCGGAGACTTGGCAGGCTGGGGCGGAGGGGAAAGCTGGGCAGAGGTACCGACAGACCCAGTCCTCTGGCTACCGAACCACCACCACCTACCAGACCACGCTGCTCCCCGGACCATACCGCAGCCCCCGGGGACGTGCATTGGGATGATACCGCGCGACAAGTCAACTCACAAGTTGGATCAGCATCCAGCAAGTTTGAGAGCCTAACCTGCAAAAGAGGCAACGATCAAACCCGGAATTAAATTGATAGTGAAAAACCTATTCGTGTTCCCGTGTCCGCTGCAGTTTGGGTGCATAACTCGTGGCAGGTGTACGTCACTGACTTGCAAGAAGTCTGTTTTCTTAGAACAACAACAGCCTGAGCGAAAACAATCTTGTCAAAAGTTAACGGTCTCCTTTCCCCCAGTCTGAACTAAGCAGCTATTAATAGCTACCAGAATACAAGAGGCAAAATATTTACTGCATGTTTATTTAAACATGCTACACAGTCACCTTGAATTATAATAGTACTCCTGCATCTAGCTGCATTTTTAACCCTCTAGAATTTTCTTTTCTTCAAGCCAAGAGAATAAATTAGTCAGGGAAACAATACTTAACCTAATACTTCACCTTATGCTCAGTGGCTGCTAAAAATTCTGTGATCTCTTGAGTTCTGCTAAAATAGAACGTATTTAGTATTTTGCTAAACTAACCATATGTCTTGAAAGTAAATGGTAAAACGACAGGGTTCTGACTAGGTCTGGTATTAGGAGAACTGCGAACTTTTGATGTGGAGTTTTTTGACAGAGGCAGAAGTTATATTAGCAAGTGTTCTGCAGTGCTTCACTGATGTTCCCCCTGTGCAATTTGTTTACCGCTTCAAGATATTAGACAGCCATATATTTTACTTTCCCTGCTAGTAGCCAATTTGCAAGAAAGCAAGTAATATAAAAATAGCTATTTACTCTGTAACAAGCAGTACAGTACATTATCACTCGACATTGATGTTGTTAGAGGATAGCAAATCAATAATCAGTTCTTATTCAGTAACTTTGTAAACCATCTGCTCCTATCATTGTAAAGCATGCTCTGCTGCAGCAAAGCCTTCACTGCCATACCAACAAACAATTTCTTTCATAAAGTCTAAGACAATGTCATATGAAAAGCTTTCTAATTGTCTTACCATTTAAATAAGTGAAATGGTTAGGTTATACAGAAGTTCTGCAGAAAGAGATAAATCGTAACTCCCTGTGAAAGTTTGCCCTCACCAGAAAATACTTTGTTTACCCGTCAAACTCAAAGTTCGTGATTATATGATATATTACGTCATTAGTTCCTACACGGCAATTTTATTATTACCATTTATCACCTGATTGGAGCGGGCCCAAGACGTGCAGCTGAGAGCACCGTGCACCAACCTCGCTCCAAAGAGTTCCCTCTCGGCACTGCTCCGTCCAGAGCTGACTGCTCTGCTCGCCTGTGTGCCTCCATTTAGGCACCCAGGATTCCTTGCAGAGGCCCTCAAAGGTATCTACCGCTCTTCGCTGATCATCTAAGGACCTCAGTACTCATTTTAAGGTACCGTTTCATTAAATATCTGAGAACTTGGGAAGAACTACACAGTCACTGTAAAGTCTCGGGTATCCCACAGAAGATTTAAGAAATGTTCTTCCAAGGATGAATGTGGGGATGTGGGATGGGGAGGCCAGAACTGCAAGCAGAACTTAACTGGAAGGTTTGCAAAGCTTTAAGCCTCCAGTAATCACTTTTAAGCTGCCAATAGAGTCATCGCTTTCCTCAGCGACTTGACTGCTCATTAGAAAGACATGAGCAATGTAGAGACTCGGGATCCCAGTCCTGCTCTATTTTACTCACAGCCCTTTGCTTCAACAATAAATCTTGCCTTTACAACTCCAGCCAGGCAGCTAGGAAATGCCACGCTGCCGGCTGGCTGCTCTGCCTTCCCGTCCCCCCGCCCCGGCACCAGCCCCGCTCTCACCGCACTCCTCCCAGGCAACTAAACCTCAGACTCCATTAATCTTATGAGCCAAGAGTTTTCTCCCTTTACCTTCTGTAAATAATTCTGCCCACACATCTAAATTAAAACACAGCAACACCTTGCTCCAGCCTCCCGCTCCCACCGTGCAGCCGTGGAGGAACAGAGGGTACCCCCAGGCCGTGCCCACCCCCGGCGTATCTTCATCCTCGCCAGCACGGGGAAGCCGCAGCTCCAAGACGCACGCTCCTGCTCTTGGACCTTCTCCCGGCGGCCGGGGTCAGCGGCCGTTTCCCACAACCCAGCAGGTGGTGTCAGGATTTATTTCTAAATAAAACCACAGCACAGAAAACTGAAGCGGTTTCAAACCTCGAGCGCCCGCATTCTAAAGACAAAGAAAAAAATAATCTGATAATCTTTTAGCGTATTGATTCCATTGGACTACTTTTTTGGTTTCCTTGGCTTGGGAGTCTTTCCTATAAATCACTTCCACATTTAGTGTCACCAGCTTCATGAATTCATTTGTCTTTGCTAAAACCATCGTTGCCTGTGTTTATGTTACCTGGCTCTTCAACCCATGTGTTTCTCTTGCACGCACCTCTTGTAATTTAAACTGCCCAATGACATCATACTTCCACCATCAAGTAATATTACTTCTATTTGCCTGATTTCAGCTCCACTTTTCTCTCATGCAGAAAGCCAAAAGAACGTTTGTAACCTAGAATATTTCAGTGATGTCCCAGTACATATTTGATAATGGCTTTCCAGCTTGTGAACAGCTACCTCTTCTTTGCATCTAGTGCTAGCCTGAGCTTAATAAACCAGTTATTTTTGCTATAGGCAATACTCTCATGTCATAAAAAATGCAGGAATCTCATTCTGGAGTTACTGCTCACTTTGACATAATGCTTTATTTTCCTTTTGGTTCTCTCCCATTTGCAAGCTTTGACATAATGATTTCTTTTGCCTCGATTACTGAACATCACCCCATATAGAGAGAAAATCCCATTGACCGGGATCTTTTTCACTACATGGCTCTGCAATTCTTTTGTCCACCTCTGAACTATCTGAGCAGCTTCATTCAAGCTCCTGACACTCTTCCTATTTTTAAGCTATCACAAATAATTTCTCTCTTTAAAATTAAGATCTGACAATCACACAGGCCAATGACATATGACAAATTTTTAAATTTACTCTTTTGCTGACCAATTTATTTCACCTTGGTTACACTTGTTGAAAGATACTTTTTGGATAGAATGTATTTTCTGAGTTGAAAATGTTTCTGCATGCACTTTTATGATACACCATGGTGCACAGTTAGACCACACCACGACTTACCGGCATGGTGCTAGATGAGTAGTTTTTTCTGCATTCAATCTAGTACTATGAATCTGGCACAGCTACTATACTATGGCATTCCCATTATGAACTAAAATTGCTAAATGAATGCACTTTTGTATTTGGCTGCTCAGTGGCGAAGATTTAACGGGTTTCTCTTTAGGCTCTCTTTCTTATTTTCTGGGGGTTTGGGGGGAAGGTCTTCCCTCAGGTTTTTGTTTTATTTTCCCTGCTTACACTTAGGCACAAGAGTTGGTCACCTTTTGGCATAAATTCAGAGAAAAAACAACAAAGGGAAAGTAGGTCGGCACAAGCACCACGTTTCACTCCTTTCCAAACACAGGCCCACCTCCAGCATCAGATGCCTCCCCAAAGCTCTCAAAACTCCCGCAAAGGCAGTTAGGTATCTCTAGCCCGTTATTTCCAGTGAAGGCTCAGACGCACGTTCAGTCTTGGCATGTTGAGCTTAGCCTGGACCAGAAACATCAATCTTTTAGACCAGCAACTAGACCATGGCCCCTCCTGAAGTTGCCCAAGCACTGCCTTCCTTGGAAGGCAGCGGAGCTCACGGCCCCCCCAGCTCAGCCCGTCCCCGAAGCCAGGGCTTTCTGCAGCCCACACCACACACCGGCTTGTTCTCCTGGCCCATCCCCTCGCTACAGATGTTTTAGTTGCTTGGGCATCTGCCTTTCTAGTGGTCTCTGCGGCCCGGGACAGGCTGGAGTCTTACCGACAGTAATAATACAAGTTCAGCACTAAAACCCCCAGATCACTGAAAAAAAAAATGTACCTTTTCAAAACACGTAGTTTTCTGAAGCTTAACTTAATTGTAGCACAGCTGGGGTATAATTTTTGAACATATGGGACTGACATTTCTCATTGCTACCCTTGTAATGGATCAACTCACCTGAAATAGATTGCATACATCTATTTTCCCTTAAAATAGTATTACTCACGTTAGACAAGCTCGCTCTGTAAATAATATCGCAAACATTGACAAGTGACGCAGAATGAGATGGCTACTCAGAGGTGAAAAGGTCATCACGGATAATTTCTTTTTTCCCCAATTGTAGAGGATATACGTGTGCACACCATACTCCCACAGAGCTTACAATAATGCTTTAATTCAGGAAGAGAAATAGCTTTGAACTTTCCTGCTGAGCAATACTTAGACAATGAAAACCTTCAGCTTAATTCCTCTGAACTTTGCAGGCATGCAGAATTGCAGCCAACATTTGTGATTTACACCATCCTGCATGCCCCTAAATTCATTCTGGTGATGCCTGAAGTTTTGTTAAGGATTGATGCAAGATCGCTATCAATTACAGGCTCACCTATCCTTCCTTCTATGGGTTTATCGACCTGGCTTCAGATACAGCCCTGTTCTTGGTTTACTAAATGTATTTTCAGATACTGCTGAGGCAGTTCCGAGAACTCCAGGGAGAAAGGACATGGAACGAACCACGCTCAGGGACAATCTGGAGTCATTCTTTCAAATGACAGAGATATAGCTCCCTTGTTCCCTGAGAGAGTAAATACTTAAGCAAGAGGTCATAAAAAAAAAAAAAAAAAAAAAAAGGGTGCTAAGCCTGCAAGTTAGGTAACTGATTTGGTCTGGCTTCCTTTAATAGTAACAGGTTTTTTTGAGACTGAGGTCTGGACCACACCTTAATTCTAGCTATGACTAGTATAAAAAAAAAAAGTGATGTGAATAAAAAAAACCTCAACAAACAAACCAGTTATGGTTCCAAATTTCCTTTTACTATAGGCATGAAAGCAAATATTTCTTTTGCTTAGTTTTCACGTTATCTGGGCAGTCTCTGTTCGGAGTAGTGATGGGAAAGCCTGACAGATCAGCGAAAGGATCAAGAAAAGTGAAGAATAAACTGTAAAGCAGGGAGCGGTCACTTTTTGTTTTAAGTAGAATTAAAACACTTCCAAATTCAAAAGACAATTTAGTAATACCTGTTGACATCACTAACTAGCCCACTGAGATAAGGACTGCTTTGTTATGCATTTAATTACTTCCATCCTTTCCATCCAGTCCTAGATCCTCCTCCATCGAGTCCTAGGAAGCTCATCCTTAACCGTCCCAACGCACTAAGCAAAGCAGCTCATTCCTGGCATTTCTGACATTCCCAAGGCACCGGCAGAAGACACCTTCAAAGACTTTTTCCTGATTTTGGTGGTGGGTGGGAAAAGGGGGAAGGAATCAAGCTTATTGCTCTACTCTGCTTCACCCATTAAGAAGAAACAACACGTGATTGCTGCCATACCACTGCTAACAGCTTTACGAGGGCCTCTTCCAGACCACCCACCACCCTCAGCACATCGCGCCCGCAGCACCTACCTCCTCCCACCACCGCGTTTGCGGGCAGCGGTAGCTCACGCAGAAGAGAAGAGCCAAAGCGGCAGTTAAATAGCATTTTGTCTCAGCAGCCCAAACGCTCTCCAAAGACTTGCTATGCTGTGCCAGTAGAAAAAAAGAAAAATATGGCAAAAGTGCACTGCCCAGGACCACACAAGAGATATTTGCTTTCGAGAAAGTGCTGGTGGTGTTTCTGCAGTAGTTTCTAACAAATTCTTTTTGCATGAAAACCTGCTCATCGGGATGACTTCATGCAGCAGTTAGCTACATCTCAAAGGTGTCTTCTACCCTGCAAATCCTAGACTAAACGTGTGTGGCTTATGAGTGAAGTAATCAGCTAATGATTTAATACAGATGTGAGTAAATGGCCAAACCTGTGGTCAGGCTGAAAAATCACCTCTACAGCTGCAAATGTACTTCTAAAATCAATATTCTGTTTTCCTTAAGCCTTATCTTAACAGGTTAAGAGTTTACCCTTTAAGTTAGTGCTTACCTGAACATACTTCAGTGATTCTCTGATTCTAACTTCATAGACATTGAGTAAAGAAATGCCTACTTTGAGTCCAGAGGCACAACAGTAGCAAAGCCCACACATTCTAGCACCCGGATGAGAATTTTGCCTAATATTCAGGTAGGAAAACAAACCTGCATATTTAATACCGAAATGTGCAAAAGGGAATCCATCAAAACTAGTATAAAGAAGGACTGGATTAAATAAAATACATTTGCAATTCTCGTGACAGAAAAAGTAGATTTAGAGTTAATCAAAGGGGCAATGAATCAACTGCGTTATTAGAGAACAGGATTTTTCAGCTCCGGTTTAACTTCGTGATAAGCTCCTGGTCTCCGCTTTGTGTTTCAGTGATGATGTGATCTGCTGCAGAACCTCTAAGCCTCTCACTGAAGTGCCTGGTGGACCTACGTGTGTACACATATAACCACATAGGCATTTAATAATAAAGAGCTTTGGGACAGGTAAACACGTTATGGTGTACAGATGACATGACTAGTCGTCTGAAAGAAACTACGCAACAGAGGATGGCAACCAAAAGCCACTATCAGAGGGTTTGTGCATCTATTGCTGTAGCCTGGGTAAATACTATCACAGCCCTGGAAAACCACGGGCTGTAAGCACAGTCCCACCCAAACACAAGGGAGCTGGCTAGTTAATTCTGTGACTTTTCCCAAGGTGGTTTCTCCCTGTTAGGGCAGAGGCACATACAAGAAAGAAGTCTGAATTGCTCCAGATCCTGTTGTAGCTACTTCAATCTCAAAGAGAACACGATAAGGCTTGCTTCCAAACACCGCTCAATTCCAATCAAACCACTTAAATAAAACAATCTCATGTACAAATTTAGGAAGAAAAATAATTCAAGTGCAAGGCACCGCTGAAGCAAAGATTTGGCTTCCAGCCAGAAACCCACTGATCAGAATTCACTGCATCCCTCACACTGTGCAGATGAAGTAGCAGTAAAGAATTTAAATGACACATATATCTTTTGGGGGGCCTTTTTTTTTTTTTTTGACTGGCCATGATTTTTGACATCATGTGCCCATGTGTCGTGAATCTCCAGGTGATGGTTTCATTAAAAAAACCTGAATTTGACCCATTTTATCAGCTTATTGATATGCACCCTTCTCAGGTATACCTAAACCCGCGTATGCAGGACCGTTCACCAGCAGCTAGTAACAAGAAACAATCCTGTTAGCACCTGCAAGTAATATTTGCAGATTACAAGCAATACCAGCACTTCACTAACACCTCTCAGAGGTTGATGACCAGCTGAAACAGAATTATTGCTGATTTCTACCAGGAAGAGAGAAGAACTGAATATGAAGCATTCAGACACTCCAGGTTGGAATTTTTTTATTTTTTTTTTTTTTAATTTATACCATCATGAGTCTTCCTTACACCAGTTTAAATTTCGACGAGCGCCAAAGATCTGCCTTAAGAGGAACAGTAGCTTGTTGGCAGGTACGTATTTCTGATGGCAGAATATGTTCCTCAAACAATTACGTCTTATCATAACACTCACTTAAAATTTTACATCAAACTGTATCATGGGGCCCTTTTAAATTCCCCTCATTAATGATGATTATGTAAGTACCATTAGATGTGAGACATTTCCATATTGCTCGTAGGAGTTATGATTTAATTCTATTACAATCTACTCCACCATTTGTGTAATCACTCCTGACACTTTACCTTTTGTTTTGTAAAACATTATTGTCTGCCACAGAAAAAAAAAAAAAAAACCCAAAACCAAACAGATGATATTTTGTTTGTCATTGCAATCTGATTGAAAAGATGTTATTAATTAAATGTTGTACACAGTTCTACCTGAAAACTCACTGACAGCTCTTGGGAGAAGATATATTACTGGAAGACAGTTGTTATTTAGGTCTCGGAGGCAACACAGAAACACTAATAAATCTCCCACGCATTCCTGTGAATTAGCCAGATGTTATTCAGCATTTGCAGGGAATAGTTTGGATTTTCTTCGGCATTTACTAGTGACTAGCGTGGCTCAGCGTGGTCCGTGACTCTAGGAGCCACTACAAAGGAACACTTGCCCTTGCTTTATCTCAGTAGGTGAGTCTGCAAATACACAGGGAGCGGAACCGAGAGGTCGCTTCCCTCACAAGACACAGTACAATGTTCCGGTTTAGTACTTAGGCTGAGCTTTTTGCCAAAAGGAGGAGGCAAAGACATTTTACCAGAGGTGGAATTTTCATTTTCTGTTTCTCACTCATTTTATTTTATTCCTTTACAGGACAATTAAGTAGAAACAGCTACAAAATTCCAACTGCCTGTGCCTATAATGAGAGTTTTCATCAAGTCCCTTAACTAGCAGCAAGTTTCCTTTCACAGAAGTTACATTGGTAGTCCTCCTCACAGTAATACTCTTGTTCTTATCTTCTGAGCAGAGAGAAGTTCCATCTCACAAACAAAGAGATTATTATAATAAACTTGATTCCCCCCCCCCCCCCGAATTTTCAATGTAGCGCCCCATAGCTTTATAGGGAATTTCATCAAGAAAGAGGTTTTGAAAGTTCTTACCTTGGTCACAGAGGAACATAGTGAATTAACTTTTCCTCCTCAATGTGCTCTTTGAGCTGGGGCTTCTGAGAACTCTGAAGGTAAATGTGATGTGACTAGTGATCAAATTGCTTCATAAGGAAAAGTTCATCAGAGTCAGGGTAACTGCTTAAAACGCAACATAAACAAACAGGTCTGTATCAAAATATTTTGACTTGGTGTAAACAATTCGAGCTGTATTACTCTGGAGATAATGACACATAATGCTGTATAAAATGTTCTGAAAGGGTTTTACTGAATTAATCTGCGTTTGAGTTCTCGAAGAAAATTGGTCTGTGCGGTGATAAAACGTGAACTTCTGTGTTCTTGTTGAATAAGATCCCAACAAGGTCTGGAGCTTCCAGAAAGCACCCTGGGGAAGGGCTTCACTACTACAAGGTAAATGGGAAAAGGATGGTTTTCAGACCCTGCACTGTCTTTAATCCCATTCACAGAGCTTCAGAAATTGGTGTGTGTGACAGCCTGGAATACATGATTTTGTCCGAGTAAGTATAAACGAAGTATTCCTTACAACTCTGACTCTACATCTTCCAGGCAAACACTCTTTCTCCTTTTAGCAACATCACGAGTTCAAGTCTGGAAAGGACAGTGGTTAGTGTTTTAAAACTCTGCTAATAAAACTAAGGGAAAGCAATCTGTACATAGGAGTTTATTTAGATGCCCACAAGTTTGAAATCATTCCCCTTTATATTTCAGCCCACTGGATATCTCATCCAACTGAATTACCATTGGGTTTTACAATGTGATATACAAAATGAGCTGACATTATGATTTACAAACATCCTTTGAGTATCATATAAAACACAACTGTTTCCCTTATTATACAATCATTAGGGCAATGCAAATGTAGTCAATACATTAGTAGCTGAAAATGACGGGGCATTTTAAGAAAATAAATTTAACTTTACCACACAAACCTGTTAGAGAAAACAAATCCTGTTTAAAAAATGGGAATAAAGTTGTCTGAATGATTGCAAGTAATTTTTAGATTGTTTTGCCACTGTTCCCTTTTAAGAAACATAACAGCACTTCATTTAAAAGACGACTAATTTTTTCACTGTATAGTCACACTTCATTCTTATTAATCAGTTTCACATTTTCTGCATGAAACTACAAAAAACTCACAAATGTAGACTTTCCAAACTGTAGCCACTATACTTATTTCTGCACTCTTTTCCATATACTCAGTGTGTTTAATTAAATAAACAAAAAGCAAAAAACACTACACAAATGAGCAGAACAAAACACAACAGCACGTTAAAAAGGTGACATTTAAGCTGTAGATGCCATCATCGTAAAAATATATTCTTGTTCTAATGCCACAAACTTTCTAGCCTCATGAAAAAAATAGACATGAGCTGAAAAGAATCGAAACTCTAACCTTGATATAAGGGCTAAGAGTTTTAATCTGTATTTCTGTCTAAACTTAGCTACTAAACAACACTGTGTGCATGGTAACTTTAAAACTAAATATTACTGAATGTCATAAAATATGAAAAAAGAAAATCTCTTTCTGAGCTGTTAATTGGGTAATAAAAGCTACCAAATGTTAAGGTCTCCTGTCCCGCATGTCGCTGGTACAGGTGCTTCTGCACTTTGTCATTATGGTGGCAGTAACTGAGAATGGCAGACATCATTATTACTGTAAATACAAAACAAGGAAAAATTCTGAACTCACCAATGGCGTTACAACTGAAAGCAAATTGTAACTTAGTCAATTTAAATTAAATCAGCTTAAGGGTCTCTGACTGTTTTATCACTGCACAATCCAGAGGGATTATACTCTTTTCCAGCACTTGCAGTTTCTCTTGCAAAACAGAATACTGATAATGACTGGTGATTCTTTCCTGAATATGTGTTGAATTGGCAGTGGAATGTGTTTTTAGTTCCATTTCTCGCTATAGGAGTCTTGCTGCTGCTCCGCACGTTTGGAGAAGAAAGTGCTTTTTTTTGCCATTTCATTAAGCTCATGGCATTTAATTTTATAAATTTTTAAGACAGACTTATTTTGATTACTTCCATTCTGTCCAATCAAATATACCTTTGAATGCTTTAAAATGTTGGACAGCTGTGAAATATAAGTACTATGCAATTTGACTGTACATACATACATATTTTCATAAATACATCTGACAGGGACCTTGGAACTAAGTATGTGATATCATGGGACAAAATCACAACAGGCTGTCTTATCTGTAAAATCTAGATTCAAAGTAAGAAGAGCTGAGTTCTATCATGTCGTCAATACACAAATTAAAACAAAAATACAGCATTAGTTTACCCATGAAATAATTTAAACGTATTTGCAAATGTCTTGACAGGAAAAGTGTGTATTTTACAACACTGAAAACTTTTAACAACCATTGACTTATATGCGCTGTACTGTAAGTCACCCAGACAAGGCTAGCAAGGATGAGCATAGTGATAGGTCCCAAAGGCAACTCCCAAACATCTTCCTCATGCGGAGACTTTGGTAATTGTCTGTTGTATAAAACGCCAATGCATACGACTTCATTTCAGGTGTTAACTTCATCAGTTTTCCTCCCGCGGCACAGTCCAGTCTGACAAGGTCAGTTATTGTTGAGACACTCTAACTCCACCGAGCAGCAGACGTTCCCATTCTGCACAGACAAACAAGCAGGTGTCAATCAGCTCCGCAGAACAAGTCACAAAGAGCAAAGGGGTTGGTGGCACGCAGAGATAGATGCACCTCTGACACAGCTACCGCATACAAAAATCTGCGTAAGCCATCATCCCGAGGTGTCCTCATCGGTCCCAACTGTGGTGGCTTTTAGAGGGGGCTGACTTTGACAAATAGCACTGAACTGGCCTGAGCTACACATGAACTAGAAACGTGGATGTGAAAGACTCAGTGGTCCCCATAATAAAATACAGCACAGCAATGGCAACAGAGATGATTGGATTTTTCTCCCACGCAAGACAGTTAACGGAGAGAGTTTTCACGGGATCTGTGCAGGGAAGCTTTCTGTCTGTCTGAAGTAAGCAGACAGTTCAGATTCTTGATTTGTGGCAGATATGTATGGGGGTGGGAAACCATACGGCTTTGGAGTTTAATCCACTGTTAAATCTCTTTCTGCAACATCCAGTCATTTACAAAACTATCTTACATAACAAAAACCTACAGCAACCACCAAAACCCCAAATGAGCAAATTTTTTCCCCCTTTTTTTAAATCCAGCACAAACCAATAAGAAAAACTCTGAAGAATGGCAGAAAAGCTACCTTCAATAATTTAAAGCCCTGGAGCAACAGCTCGGTTTCCCACAGTGAACAGAAGAACACTTTCTATAACCCAAAACAACATTTTCATAATTCTGATATTAGCACAGTGGGGTCATCACTGCACGGAGCAAGGGAGACAGACTGCATTTCTGCATCAGAGCCATTGGATTAAATACATCTTGATGAGATCGGGGAACAGAAACTGTGACATTCCCTTCCTGCTTCTGTTGTGGAAGTGACTTCATCTCTGAGCTGCAATGCGTTTCTACTTGTGTACTTGCTGGTGAAACTTTTATTAGTGTTTTTGCCTCTGCTTACCAGCTCTGTAATACACATTTTCATGAACATCCACATCAGGCAATTATTAAAATATTAGCCTAGATTCATACTGACAATGCCTGAAGGGCTCTCCAACAGAGCGTCTGAAAGTTGCACTAAGGATATTACAACGTAGCTGCGCTCAACATTTTCAACAAGCACGGAATTGGGGTTTTTCCACTCTGCAGAACACAAAAGGCGTGGGTTTTCTGTAGGCTTCTGCCCTCGGGTCTCATTTACTTCCCCAAGATCTGAATGTGGGCTTCCAAGGGCAGGAAGCGACCCTGATTTTATGCAGCAACATGCATTCCCATTCCCATTCTACCTTGCCCATCGTACCTTGCATTTGCAGGTTGTACAGGGAGATCCCACCATTGTCCATACAGCGCCGCTAAGTCTTGTGATTCCATAGCCATCTAGACAGGTTTTCCTGATGTCGTAGGTGATGTTGTCAGCCAGACAGGGGTCATTGACGCAGTGCGGGCAGCACTCTCCTTCTGACAGGGCTGTGTACTCGCAGTTTAGATTTGGGCACAGAAGAGGCCAACAATCCACCTCTCCTTCCTGTAAAAATTGAAGCAAAGCTCATTGTATTTGTTGCTGTTCATTAGCTACCAGGAAATTTTGCATCCTATTGAACGGAAAAGTTTTATTTTGCCAAAACTGAAATAAACTTAATGGATCAGCTCTCGGTTTGGTTGATCATATAAATGCATGTTTGAATACTGAGCTGAAGTTTCCTAAATGTAGCAGACTATCATTTGGTTGTTTCTTGACTAAACACCACCACTGTCATCATCGTAGCAGGGGAACTTGAGTTCTTTGGGGATTTTAAAGGCAGCATTAAATACTGGGTTCCAATATTTTCCATAAACTGTAATTTTTGCAGTGATCGCCTTGCAGACTCATGCACTCTTTCTACGCCTCGTCACGTAAACATCTCTGTGGGACCACAGCAACTGCTTAAATAGAAAATTAACACTGCAGATAGATGTAGGTTAGTATGTTTGAGAAGCATTGCACATCGATCTAACTAGCAACAGCCAAAATTGATTTTATTGTCAACTCCTAAAGGAATTGTTAGAGCAATACCAGTTATGTTCCAGTGAGCCATTTTATGTTACTACTTAGCTTTGTAAAAATAGCAGTTTAGTAGATAGAAACACAGAGAAGAGAGAATCATCGGGTCACTTCTGTGGAGTACTGCTGTGTGTGTCTAAACTTAACCTGCGAAGGGCTCCAATAACTTGCATCATCCTACGCTCTTAAGCTTCAGATGTTGATAACGCCACACACCGCACAGAACCTTACGAGTAGCGCTGACAGAACCTTACGTGTAGCGCTGATTTAGGGCATCGCTGTCTTTTAGCTCTGTACGTTAACCCGATCATAAAATTAGGCAAAGAACTGCTAGCCACAAAGTCAGTTTCCCTTGTAAAACATCTCACATCTAATATTTGCCATTGCTGCTGGCTGCAAATATTTCTTGCTGTTCTTTTGTGAATATTTAAAAAAAAAATAAAAAAATCTTTGGAGAATACAAAATACAAAACTTACTGCTGTACATTATGGATAATTATCTCTTAACAGTAACTTAGCTTTGAATGTAATTTGTTTCCTGATGCTCAGACACCTCTTGATTAATATCATATATAAAGACTATTTTATACAGACAGCTATAAATGGAAAACTGATAACTTTAATGAAGTTCATTGCTGCACTAATTAGTATATCTGTGCAAAACTTAACGCTTTAGGGAAATAATATACAGTGCCTAATGAGAAAATAAATGTTCTTTATTCTGCATGTTTGCCTAGTAATTTCAGTTTTCTTTACCCTTCTTTTTTTGGCTAATTTTTGCTAATTCACCACATGGCACTGGCACTCCGTTTCTCCAGCATTTTGCTGAATGAAAAAGAAAGAATTGCCTTGTCCGTTTTGATAAGACAGGTACAGCAGCTGAAGTAATTAAAAGCTGAAACTTCTCCAACCAAATGCATTGCATGTGCAAAAAATTTTAAAAAGTCATTTAGAGATCAGACAACCTTATAAAAGTTCTCAAAAGTAGACCAAGGCTAAAGTTAATATAGTGCCAAGGTTTCAAGCTTTTGTCAAGCTTTTCATTTCGTTCATTAGACCTACTTATTCAGCAGTAAGAGGAAAACTGATGGTGTAGCTTTCAGTTCTCTGGTGCTCTCTAAGTGCTTTATCATCATTCCCAGTTTGGAAAGCAGGTGAGAAGAGAGGGCCAAGAGCCTGCTTCCAGGTATGCTTTGCTAAACATCAGAATCCTTATCGGTCTCGCTCCCTTCCGAACGGTTTACCCGTACCAGGCAACGGCACTGCTGACAGCTGTAGGTCCAGTTGTCCCCACTGCGGTAGAGCTTGTGCCCAGTTTGGTCGAGGCACTGGCTGGTGACACGGGTGTCACACTCTGGGCAGCAGAAGAGATCAGCGCTGGGGTTCTTGCAGTCGCAGGCTGTCCTCCGGCAGAAAATCCTCCCGTCCTGTGAGGACACATTGCCCTGACGTCAACCACAAACTGCCAGACAGCAACCCAGAGAAGGTCACAGGGTGTGTATATATATATATAGATAGATAGATAGATAGATATCTCAAAGGGCACATCTTTGGCATATGAGGACAGACTAAGTTCTTAATGTATTCGATGCTACCACCAACAAGGACTGGATCCTGCCAGTTGCGAGGAGTACCTCAAATACTAGTACTGTCCCAGTTTCTATCACTGCACGGATCCAATACTGCCTGAATCCGAGAATAGTGTTCCCCTGTCTCCAGCTAATTGAATTTAAAAGAAATCATTATCTCAGAAGAAATATAGTGAAGCAATTTCATATCTCATTGGTTACATCAACGAACTCTTCAAGTAGTTGCCACTCTAATACATATAATATTTGTTTAGCGCTATTTTGACTGAATGTATCACTGTGAAGAAAAGAACTTAAATAAATAAATTCAAGTTATGAAGGTGGTCCCTTTAACTTCACAGGAGCACAATATAGCAAAATCACAGTAGCACTAATCATTCTTCAGTCTGAATTCACCACTGGTTCTGTTACATCTGGACCTACACTACACCAGCTTAAAGCTAAATGGACTTACCATCATCCATTATAATTTAGTTCATGTATTAAAGAGGGCCTGTATTCCACAGGCTCTCCGAAATATGATTTTGCTAAATATTTGCTTACAGTATTGGATGGCCCATTTTGTTTAAGACCATTAAACAGAACTGTTTGAGATAAACAGAAAAATTGCTTCTCCATGTAAAGAGAAACAGATATATTCTCTTTGCATCACCGAAAAACAAATTGATTCTAATTCTAGTTACAAAAATTGGATGGACTATCGTGTTTGAAATTACACCCCTTACTGTAGGTGAGCCAACATACTGGCATGCCACACGTGGACTGGGAACTGAAATCACAGTTAACAATGAGGAGATTATTGAACAGTTTTGAAATGAACTTCTTTTGCATTCAATGCTAGTTATTGGACTAGTCCTTATTCAAGCAAAGCGTCCCCTGCAGCCAGTCTGAAGGTAGAGCTGTGAGAGGAACGAAGCTATGTTCTGCTTTGGATCACAACTGTACAGTTCCTAAAACAACTCCACTCATTTCACTGCAGTTATTTCCATATTCTCATCAGAACCTTGTTCTGAGTCTATAAACCTGCATCTGACGTAAGAAGGAAAAAAGTTTTCCACTGCCACCAGATAAAGGGGTATCTATCAAAGCAAGGGAATTTATTTCCTCTGATCCTTTAAAAAAGTGATTACTAAGAAGAGTGACAGCAGCCCAGGATGTCTTTTCCACGGGCAGACAAAATGGCCATAACCACAGCACGTAGCATGGGTGGTTGTTTTGTTTATGTTTTGATGTAGGAATCTGTTTGGCTCTTGTCTTTAAGCAAAGCCAGTCTTGGCCACAACACAACACGTACCAAATCAGCATCGGGGAATCACAACACCCATGTCAGTCAGCGTCACTGCCGCATTTCATCGTAGTTTTGAATTGATTGGAATGTTACTTTCTGTTGTAAGAATAATTAAAATGATTTCTTACGCCTAACAAGGAAAGCTGAAGAGAACACAGAATTATGGAAATGTACAAAATGTGCTAGGTTAACATGGATCTGAACTGCTTTTGCCAACCACAGGGCAGAGGACTCAATTGCCGTACGGTCTTTATTCAGTTTTGTATCAAATTAAGATAACTAAGGATTCTGTACTTGTGGCTAGTTTGCTGCTTTACCTGTAGGAGAAGATATAAACAAGCTTTATTTCCTGACTCAGCAGCTTGAGTAAATCATAAGGTAAGGAGGACTGGCAGTGGCCCATCTCCTTAGCCACTGGTCCGGCCAGGTCCAGGTGCAATACTGGGAATAAACCCTTTCCACAAAAAAACACAGACAGACGCCATCTTCCCCTTTCAGCAAGTGGTGAAAGAAGAGAGCCACAAGCCTTCCCCGACAGTGAGTTACGACTAAATCTCCATCCTTGCAGGTGGGAAAGCGCAACCATCTCCCAGCCCTTGGCTGAGGGCTGACATCAAACGGCAGCTCAGCACAAAAGCTCTGCCAGGCTGACCAGCTCCAGGCACGTGGGGCTACGCCAGGCGTCCGGGCAACCCAACGCCCTCGGCAATGGCAGTCTCCCTCCTCTCCATAATGGAGCGGTGATTAATAATGGCTAACAATAACCTGTCTCCTTAGTTCCAGTTCCGTTTCCAAGCTTTCAAGATTAGTTTGCAAATTCTTCTGTCAGCTGGTGACAGTCCTGGTAGTTCTGTGCTTCTCTGAGCTCCCGTGCTGTTACCTCTGGGGAGCAGCTAACCTTTTGTTGCCTTTACTCTCTGTATTTCAGAACACTGACAAAGTCTGATGATTTTGCCAGAGACCTTTTGGTAATCATAATACACTGCTACTCTCTTTATTCTTTAAGCATCTGTGTTTTATCTACGACCTCATTAGCTCCATGCCTTTCAAAAAACATTTTTATCCCCATACGTCAGTGACAAAAAGCCTCTTAAGCTACAACATCTCACTTGCATCTTTGCAGCTCTATAGTAGCATTGAGAAATATAGAAAAGCTTGAGAAATATACAGAAAGCAACTTAGTTTCTTTTGGTGGGTAATAACATACAGCATCTTATTTGTAACTCTCCCTCCCCACCGTCCTCACTGAATCAGTTCTACGTGCCTCATAAGCATCAGTGGTATGAACACAAAATTGTTCTTACCAAAGCAAAAACCGGCACACAAGGGAATCGCTGTAAAGGGTGACTAAAGTTTCCACAGAGCCCCAGAGCAAATTTGGACAGAAATGAGACCCTGCAGAAAACCAAACCACCAAACTGTTCTTGCCCCCAAGAACACACTTCACCTGGGCACATCCCCCCTCCGCCCCGTTCCCAATTCTGTGCTTATCCCCCAGGCTTTTTTCATCCAGGGAATGGAGGGTTGTCTTAATCAGAGGACAGACTGGAAAGCCCAGATATAGCCAGACCGTACAGCCAGGCTTAGTTTTTTCATAGGAGAGAGCAACAGCTCCCCACTCCCCTTGAAATTCCACCAGTCTTAAATTTGATTGTGTATTAAATCCACAAGAGTTCAGGCAGATTCCTGTAGAAGACACATCAAATATACTTAAGGTACTATGTTAATTTATAGTTTTGAGAAGTTATGGTTTTGTAAACTTTATATTCATTCAGACGAATGAGGGTGGATTGAAGAGAGTGGGTCTGATGAAACACTGAAATAATCCCGTGTTTCGAAAATGACGCTGTGCTTCATTATATAACTGAAGTAATATAATGTCTCATATTCCATACTATCCTACTCCACAAATAACCTTACTTGATGAACTTCAAAGTTAAGTAAGGTATTTAATTCCCTTTGCAGCAGATTTTAAGTTAAACTATTTTCAGCCAATGCACAGAATATATCCACCTGACCTTTCCTAAAATAACTGTAACAAAAGAAAAGACAGAACAAAACACATTTTTTAAAAATCTGAAATACTGATTTGTCTCCTAGATAAAACAAGAGAGTAGGATCACTTCAAAGTTCAAGTTAGAAGTATAACGAATGATTTAGTTACACTCTGCCCTTTTCCTCATTGAAAACTGGGCAGGCTGCAAAAAGGTCAGGCACGGCCAGCTCCCCGTGCAGCTGCACGGAAAGGAGAGAGTCCTGCAGCAGGTCTGAGAAGTAGTCCGCTGCATTGGAAGATATCACAATTTATAAAAATATGTTTCAATAACATATTTCAATAAACACTGAGTGAAGACTTTATGTCCTGCCTGGGATATGATAGAGGAGGAGCTCTCTCTGTTTTCTCTGTTCTACAGACAAGAATTTGGCTCTTGAAACAGGCAGCTACTGGAATGAAATTAAATGCAAATGTTAATTCACAGAGGAAAAAAATGGAAAGTGAGGAAGATATAAAGGAAGAGTCATAGCAACAAACAGTGCCAGGCTTAGTTTAAAATAGCTATATACTAGTTAATCATTTTGTATATTTTCATATTCTAATAAGAGCATTCAACATAAGAAATAAGTGCAATGAGAAATGGCAAATAAAACAAATTACAAGCAATCTAAGATGGGAATACTAATAGTTATAATTCTGCAAAGGCAGACCAGATGTCTTCACACGTATTAAACTGTTTATTCTATTGACTGGAAATCCTTTCATAAGCCAGCCAATTCCCCAAGATTACAATAAAAGCTTGATATATATTCAGTGGAGTTGTTCACTTCAGCTTCTGAAGGGAGGAGTTTTAGGGAGCTTGAAGCTACTTGAAGTAAAAAATATAGCAACTAACAAGAACATATTCCCTTTTGAGCCCAAACCAGCAGTGTACTTTGCGGGTTCTACTCACTCTAAAGTCTTCATTTTCCCTTCCGCTGTACTATTGCAATACAGAAATGATAAGGCTTTCAGCTTCTCGCAAGTTCAAAACAACTCTTTGCCCTCGTCCCCCTCAAACCTTCTAACGCTTCTCCAGCTCATGAGCATTGAGACACGGGGACTGATAGGCCAATTCTCATGCTCTATGTTCAGCTTTTCACAGTGGCCAAAAACTCCTTTTCCTTACACTTATGCAAGGGCCAGTAGCGTTCTGCTGTGTCTAAGGACAGCTTTACCAGTGCTACGAACTCATCAGGTCAAAGTGGCCACAGAAGACCAACCACTTCTCAGATTGGTGCATTTCTGAAATTCTTCTGATTTCAATGACAGCATTCCTGTTTTTACTAGTGAAAATGAAGAAAGGCAAGTCAAACGTTCTTTTAACTTGGTTACCATACTCAGAAAAGAACTGATAATTTCCAGTGGGGGAAAAAAAAAAACAACCCAAAACTGATTTGTTAACTCTAAGGAAGATCTACTTCTACTATGCCTGGCTTCTCCAAAGATGCAGAGAGAGCTGCACTGCTCAAGTGGGAGAGCTGCTAACACAGCCAAGCTGGGATGAGGAGGAGAAAGCTGGATTTCACCCTTCTCCACATGAGGAAATTAAGTGTCTGCTTCTAGGTCCTCTAACCTTTGACTCGTGCTCAGGCCTTCCTTCTCACCCAGTTAATTCACATGTATTCCAAGTAAAGGGAAACACCACCAACAGGAAGATGGCTAACTACAGTACTTGTCCTGAGAGATGCATATTCACGTGGAAGAGAAACTGAAAACAGTTTTCAACATTCCCAGTAAGCGTGCCAATCACCCCCACGTTGTGTTCAAGGGTAATGCAAGACCCTCGGTCAAGGCGTGCTCCGAGTGGCTCTGGCCCACAGAGTGACACAGTAGAAGCTCAGCGGGGTTAGCCGTTATTCGGCCGTGTCTGTGGTTGTGCAAAATACGAATAAACATGACTTCCCAGAAGAATTTCCCCATCACAGCTTCAGTGCCCACAGGAGAGCTTACCTTTTGCCTCAGCGCCTTGGGCTTAGGCTAGTATTTTTGCCAACACCAGTGGCACTGCAATATTGGGTTTCTGACATGAGCCCAGAGAATTAAAGGACTCCTGAAACCCAGACCAGCTGGATCTCACCTTGCAGGAACAAACGGAGCATCTGTCCTCCCTCAGGGTCCACACCTGCCCGTTCCGCTTGAAGCCGCCTTCATGGGGACAGTCTCCAGTGCAAGATGGTCCGGATGGACAAAGGCAATCAAACCCTCCTGCCAGGTTCACACAGGCTGAATCGTTCCAACAGGTGTGGGTCTTTAAGGCACACTCATCGATATCTGCAAAACAGCAGATTTATAATGCTTCGGATATGTTTTCTCACGGGGAAAATTTTATTTCTTTATTAAGTAATTATTGCTTATCTACCTTGCTGGTGGAAGAGGGTGCCTCGTTTCTGATATCTTCCATATTTACTTGCTAGACATTAAACACTGATTTTTTTAAGTTATTCTTCAGTGTTTGTTTGATTCTACCAAGAATTCTTAAACTACCTCCAGCAGGCTTAATTGTAAATGCTGAGACTGACATACCTAGTGGAACTGAATATCAATGATGAACTTGAACCTATAGACAAGGGTGTATAGTGATTTCCCACTGACTGGAAACTAGTGAACTAGCAGAGTGACTTTCTGTCAATTAGACCGCTCTTTGTTCTGGATTTTACACCAAAATAGAAGTGCACTTCTCTTCGTAATTTCCTGGCATGATCAACATTTCCCATACTAAAAGCAATCAATTGCATCCTTTTCCCAGTGCTGGAAGGTATAAGTGAATAGAAAAAAACCAAAACAAAACAAAGAAAAAAATAAATAAATTAAAAAAAAGAAAAGGAAATAAAGAAATCAGAGGGCACCTTAGACAGGAAAAAAGTCTTAGAACAAAGCTATGCAGGAAAAGTATGATTTTGCAATGACACAAAGAAATAAGTAACAAAAGAAAATCATTATACACTAGAGAAAAGTGAATTACAGTACCTCATTAAAATTGCTTTTGGAGGGTAAAATATAATTACGCAATACGAATTTATCTAGGGAGTTAATGCAGCATTCTTTTTCTTGCAGCGAAAGGCATGAGATTTTTAATCACGTTGTTTAAAAAGGGTATTTCTTTCAGAAAATAACTTTGGACTGCTCTTAAACAATATATTGACAGATTGTCCAGACAAAATACCAGTAAGTTGGTGGGTTTCTTTTGTTCCAACATGAACAATGAAAACAGTAAGCAACAGTGGGAGGAAGGCTGAAGAAGAAAATCCTTTAGAAGTATGTGATGGTTTCTATCATGAAAATTCCAGAATACTATTATATGAATTTGGAAGTTACAAGGAAGAGCCCTCACACTTGCCATTTAAAATTACCTTAGAGCTAGGGTGAAATTTCTTGCTGTTCAATATTACCCAAGTACTTTTAATTCCTCTCTACAACAACAAATTTTAAAATTCAATAGAATTTAAAAAAAAAACCAACAAAACAAACCTAAAGTCTAATTTTGTGGGATGTGATGGCCAGTTGCCCTACTTTTTGGACAAGTGCCATGGGTTCACGAGTCATCTCCTCAGGAAGCCAGATCTCAAAAAGACGTTAACAATTCTCTCAATCTGCTGAAGGATACTCTCGATAACAATGAAATCATTAACTCCCTGTGACCTGGTTAGTAAAATTCCTGATTTCAAGTCATAAATCGCAGAGGAACAAGTGGAAATGTGGTAGCGCCCTTGGATTTGACCAAATGCAAAATCAACCTGCACAACCGAGTCAGAGGCCTGGGCCGCCAGAAAACGGCTGTTCCTCTTTCTACTTATAGACCCAAAGGGAAGCTGGAGGCAATTACCCTGCAGAAGGGCTTCACTCCTGGGCTAACCTGTGGGCCAGTCCTTTGTCAGAGATGTTCCCAGTGACCCGATAGCACAATTCAGTTGCTTGTCGCTCAGACTTCCCTAAAAATGGTGTATTTTGCTGCCCTGACAGTCTTAACCGCCAAGAAATAACATTATTGCTCTAACGCATAGCCTAGCAATGAGCACTTGAAAGGTCCACTCTCAGTGGTCTAAAAGGTGCTGCACTAAGAGAAATTAAAACCTGTAGTTCATTGTTTAACGAGTGCCAGAGTATCACAGGTGGTAAAAAACATGAAAAGTGACATGGAGAGAACTATGAATGAACTGGTATGAAATAAATCACACCCAAACAGCTACTGTAAGACCTAAAATATTCTTAAAAATATCCCATTTTCCTTTCAATAGACTTTGACTTGTATTTGATGTTGGAAGACAAGGGTATAAACGAAGCACTCGCTTCGTCTTTGGTGATTTCACCAAGCATTGTCAATATTCTCTTCCCCACCATATTAAGGGCTCCTTGAATAGCATATAGATAGGACGTAGCAGGATCACAGTGCAGATTAGAAGGGTAACTTTCACAGTTCAAAACTAAAAGGATTTCACAGAAGAATATAAAGCCATATTGCCTACAGAGTTCCATGTAATTGCTTTACTTATGACACAGAAATCTAATTCTGTTTCCATGTAATTTAACAGATTTATAGAAAGCCAGATGTTAGCAATTATAGAAACTAACATTATTCATATTCTCAGTAGTACAGACCTGTTCACACTGCGTAAAGCCAGCTTAATCTGTTACACATATCCAAAAGGGAAGAACACGCTATTTACATACTGCTACTGCTGTTCTCTGGTTAGCACACATAAAAAGGATGCTCCCATTAAGAGTGGCCCAAACCGGTAAATGGGACATTCTTGACGAAGAAGCCAATCAAGCAAAGCTGAGTAACATAGCATGAACATAAATTCTTAACTGCTACTCAGTTTGCTCTTTTTTTTTTTTGTTCTTTATTCAAATGATGGTTTCTTACTATTTTATGGCATTTATTATTTAAAAATTTTAGTCATTAATCAAATATAAAAAGCTTGGACACTGCACTCATTTCCAGCTGAACTTTTAATAGAGCTAATTTTCTGAGAACATCCCTTTGGCAGTTTTTTCTTGGCACTGATTGCGTTTCTAAAAGTCAGAACAAACAGCCAATGTTCCCAGTAACTTGAGGAAAAGTTAGCAGCGTAATGTGTTTTTCTCCCTTTCACTCTTTCAGCCTCAAACCAGATATGGGGGAGGGGGAAACCCCGACAAATGCTCCCATATTCTTAGCTCCCAGGTAACTTCAGAAAATATTTCAGTTTAACAGAGATCAAATGAACTTGCTCATATTGACGTGAGATCAGCATGAAGATGGCTATGCAAAACATGGAAGAAAATACTCATGTTTAGTGTGAAAATTCTCTTAGGAACTGGAAACAATGTGTCTACTTAGGTTTTGAAAAATTAGCCTAGTTTAACACGCTGAACATGTCCAAACCAATCTTCTAATGAATATGAAAATTGTATGATAAAGACTCTTGCGTATAGATTATTTTTATATTATTCAAATCCTTGCTCAGCTCAAATTCCCCACACTCCCATTAGGTTTCGTTTGCTTTTCCACAACTGCTCTCAGAAGATGCGGGCCCAAAACGTTTAATGACGGGCAAGGCAAAACTGTACACAAATCTTATTTCCCATTATAACACCACCACTAGGTAGGAAGAAGATGAAATATTCACTTATAGATCAAGGAACTTTTAAGAATAATGGACAAGTACATCTGTGAAATAACAAGGAGACTCCATAGTCTTTCCCTATATATAACACAAGCACAAGACGTCTGTCCTGACTTTTGGGGGGGATTAGTTCTTTCATGTATCCTGTCAACCTGTGAAAACAATCTCATTTTCACGCCTGGAATAAGACTTTGCAGTCTTATTCATTATATTGAGATAATCTGTGGCAGACTACTAACCAACCCAAGCGAAAGTGGCAGAGCTTTGCTCCCCTCCTCCACACAGTTCCTTTTCAAGGAGAAGTGAGGATATAGTGGAAATGACCGTAATTAGAAACTTGCTTGTTATGCTAGCTTTATGCTATTTTCTATCAACAACGCGTAGCCAACAGCAAAGTGATTGTCGCCAAGACGTGCCACTCAAACATTGCACAGGACTATCATAAAACTGATCAAGATCTTCACTCTTCAAACACCCCTGATCTGTGCTTCTTTAAACAAATGTCCCTGATCATACGTATTTTAGCCACAATGCAACTAGTCACATTTTGTGGATGGGAAAAGAAAGAAAACAAACCACCCAAGATGTGCTGATTTCCCAATATACTATCGAAGTACATAAAGATAGCTTGGTAACGCAGGCAGACAAGAAATCAGAATCAAAATGGAACAGAATAATCCCCTGAGATGCAATTTCCTTTTCCATCCTTTTTGGTTGTAACGAGAAGTAATTTGCCTCAGATATTATGAGAGGTCCCATGGCCACTGTATTTGAAAGGGGTAGGAGACAAGCATGACTGTACATATCAACACAAGTTCATTAACTTGGTTTCACTGAAATTTTAAACCAATCCCTAGCTACTTCATTTCTTAGTTTTCAAGGCTATTCAGGTTTTAATGGTATGACTTTTCTATAGCACCTTAATAAATGTGTGCAAGCAAGTCATGCAGCGTGGTGCTCTGTAATATCATGATAAGCTGTTGCAGAAGAAAGAACCCTACTAATGTGCTAATTTTAACTGTTACAGTACATTAAACCATTACAGTATAATGTTAACGTGAAAAATGTATGCTGGGCTCCCAAACCAATGTATGTACAAGTTAACTAAACACTGTTTTGACATACCATTTTTCACAGGCAACTTGTCACTTAATGTATTTGCCTTCTTTCTAAATCAAAGTGATTTGGACTCATCTTTGAAAAAAAAAATATCACTAAACAGATTCATTTTTAGTTAGAAAATATTTTATGATAGTACTTTTATTCTATAGAGACATAATGGTCTATTAAATAGAACATTGCATAGTAAATTAGATTCTGAATATAGGATTTACTAATGCTTTCCAGAAATATAGAAATGACTAAACACAATTACCTTGAAGACATGTAATGCAACTTTCTCTCAGAATACAAGAATTGGAATTTACTAAATGGAAAGTAAGCAAGATAATTTTTATTTTACAGGATAAAATCTACAGACACAGACTCCGCTATGACGAGCTTTAAGAAATTCTATGAGCAGAATAGAAGAAAGTCGTAAACCAGCAGGTTCTAGAGCTGGTCTTGGATACTCCGTACCATACGCAAACCGTTCTGTCTACGTACCACTTCTCTAACAACAGATAGAAAAACAATTCCCAGGCGCATATAGGAAGCTTTTCAAAGGATGGGTCTAGTTTTTTCTTCGACACAGAAAGGGGGAAAATAAACAAAGAACAAACCTCCTTTTCTCTTGCTTTCTAATCTAGGTAACAGACAACGCTGCAGCATGCTACGGAGCATACGAAAGCTTCAGGAATTGAACTTAAACCCATTCAGGCCTGACCCTCGAGCACTGCCGCACTCAACTTTTGTGGGAGACTAGCACATGCTGCTGAGTCCTACCTTTTTCCAGCTTTCATTTCCCCACAACAGCTACTCTAACCCTGCAGGGAGGTCTAGCTATGCAGCCTTTCAGGACAAAATACATGGTGAATCCTGGGGGGTTTTGGTGGGAGAAGAATCTGTGTTAAGCTTCCCTACAAAATTTGCACCTATTCTTAAAGAAAAGAAAAAAAAAAATAACCAACAACTGACAGGGACTGCTGCCTTGGTTGTTTTTCCTTCTGTGCTTGCGAGTCACAACGTAGAGACTCAGAAACACGAAACATCATGAAAAAAATGGAATCAGGAATTCTGTACTCCAGGGTCTGAACAGCTCTCTGCAGACTGGAAGCATCTCGCTTAAAGAGAGACGGAGATTAAAAAAAGTATAATTTCATTTGCTTTTATCTTTCTGCTGCAGACAGGAGCAACCTTTGTGGGACATTATTAACTTCCCAGAACACAGCATTTCTTTGCCAGTTTTTCCCTTCTTTGGTTCTGATAATCTTAAAGGTTACCACTGAAAATTCAGTGGTGAGGGTTTATTCAATGATTACCTTATGAATTAGCAGTATTTGGCAAAAGGTACTTAGTGCAGGGAAAAAAAAAATATATGCCACTTGCTTCAATACGGTATCAGTAGATAGAAGTCAATACTGGGATATGTATCATATGACAGCTCACAGTTCTCTACAAAATATTTTTGTTTGTTTACCTTAAAGTGTAGCAAAGCTCCTATCAAAAAAAGAAAACAACCCAGCAACTATATAGCCTACGTGTTTTAATTGCAAAGCAAACTCTGGTAGCAACTTAGTATAGCAATTGTCTTTTGTCTGCAAGCAGTATTCTTAATAACATATTGTGAAAGGCCAGTGCCTCATAAAAACGCTACCGCTGGAAATGAAATTACATTCTCTTAATTTGAGCCTGCTCACCACCACTTTATGAAGCTGACATCTTTTATCAAAGCATGGCCATGGAAATATATTCCCTTTTCAAAGCTGCTTTCAGTTGGTATTTTGAGCAATGAAAGAATTTTCCCAAGCTTGAAGTGGCCTGGCTAAGTCATACGTCCTTATTACCGAAGCCCTGGTGCAATATTACGACCTTCCCTGCCACATCCGTTGATTTACACATTCGTCCCTTGCCAGGTGACAAACTCCACTGTTTTCTGCTAGTCAATGAGACTAAAGCTTTTAGAAGCACTGAGGTATCACAACACTTCCCAAATAGATGTTATTTTTAAAAATGTTCTGCAAGCACTGCAGAGACACTGCAAGCAATGACTCAGCTCCAACATATACATGACCCCCTACATATAAATGGAGGGGAAGGGGGTTAACCAACAGACACACAAATGCATCCAGCAAAAGCAACCAGCTGTCTGGGCTTTGGGCAATCTGTCAGAGCTGAGTGCTCCCTCCCACAGCCTTCTGATTTTCATTTGTTGTTGTTGTTATTATTATCATTATTATTATTATTATTGGGCG
>JAOBAS010000020.1:25018190-25033817 GCA_025311575.1 Elanoides forficatus
GGGGCTTAATCTTTTTTTACTTATGTTCTTAGCCTATTTATTGTTCTCCAAGTTTTGTTCTTCAGGGATGAAGAAGAAACGCTTCAAAACGTACTGAAAGGCAATGGCCCAAATCCGCCTCAGGTACACAGGAGGATTTCAGTACGCAGTCTGTAAAATATGCCAGGACACAATGCTGTTGCTAAGCAGATGAACCCTCTTTTATCTGAAATAGAGTGAATGACTCTGGCCCTGACTCTAAACAGTCCTCCACCATGCAAACAAGCTCTGTAATGTGATGAAAGTTAGCGTTCAAGAAAGCGAGTTTTAGCTCGAATGTGTAGTGTTATCTATCTGTCATTTTAATCAAGTCCTAGTTGCACTTTAAAATAAACATCACGGTTTGAAATTTCTTTGTCAATGTGGGTTAACAGAATCTTTCAATTATTTTTTAATTGGTTAACCAGTATAATAAAATAAACTGGTTTATCCTCTTCCTCACTGGTACCCTGCAGCAGATGGTTCAGAAAAGCTATTTAGTTACAATAACCCCACTAATTTCACATGCTGTTTACAACTTGCATATGGCAAGATGAGCACCTCACCTTCCGAACTTCCAGCACGCTGCGCAGGTCAAAATGAGGGCAGTTTGTTTGCAAGAAAACTCATTCCTTCACTCTCCGCAGAATACAGAATATTTGGGGCTCCTTATTGCTGGGAGGTAGCCAAGTGCCCTTCCCTTTAATAGCGATGCAATGCAAGCAATACTGACCTTTTCAGCAAGTGAGCCTCGCTACGGACCATTCAAAACCACGGTCTTGTCTATGCGCCTGTCTTTTTTCTGAGACCACAGTGAGCTTTACATCTTCTTTGTCCCAAACCAGCCTGACAAGGGATGGGGTTCCCCATGCCCGCAGTACAGGCAGGCATCAGCCACGCTATGCATGTCCCTCATCCCCAACGGCCTCAGGGCTTTTTGAAGGTTACGTCCTGTCGCTTTGACGTCTCATAAGGCAAGTATTCTCAACATTGCTCTGTCCATCACTCCTTTTACAGTATTTAAATAAACCGGAAAAGAACTCTTAACATTTGAGAATCTGTTTAGAAATACATGACCTTCACGTGGTATTTTACCTATTAAGTCACAAAATGCTGTAAAGTCTGCCATTTTTTACACAGCCACCCCAATGAAGCTCTCTGCTGTGATTTTATTAGGCTCCCCACCAGCTTAGGACAATGTGTAAAAAGCTAATAAAGCTGGACAATCTACAAAATATTGCTTTTGAAAATAATTATTGTTCCTCTGCATTTTTAAATCACCATGCTATCTTATCCCAAGAACTTCTAATAGGTAAAATTTGTAAAAGATGGGAATGTTTGTTACAAGTTACAATTAAATTTATACATTTTTATTACAAATTTTTATTTTAACTTTTACTTTAATTGTGTACCTTAACACTTAGAAAGAGGCCTTTGCACCTACAGGCATGGTAAATGAAACTTACATTGTTAAAAAAAAAAAAAAAAAAAGTCTTACACAGAAGCAGCAGAAAAGCTTTTATGCATAGAACTGAGTAGAGATGAAGAAACTGAAACTCCAAAGAAAAGACATAGAACTATGAGAAGCCGATCTGTATCTCTATAGAAGTTAAAATGGGATCCTTTCTAAATAGTTTTGAAATCATCTGATAAAATACCATATTGAAATTATGTATAAGGCTACCGAGAATAAGTAAAAAGGTGGAAAAATTGTAAGGCAGAGGTAAGCCACAGTTACCGTCTTCACTGTGATTTTATTCCTGCTTACTTGCTGTAGTGGCACATAAAGTCTTACAGACAGTTAAGGGCACCCAGACTGCAAGAACCAGCACTGACTCCTCACGGAGCCTCATCCTTTGTCCTCCCGTAGAAACAACCAACAAACTCCTCCACACCCTTTAAAAATTCCTCTCTGTTTATGCTCTTAGGGCCTTATTCTGCAAATATGGGGCATAAAAAGCTTGATGCTATTTGCATAATTCTAAAAATAAAATGATGACGATGGCAAACAATGGAAAACAAACAAATCGGAGCAACGCAGACGTACCCCAAACGTGTTCTCATATCGCTCTGCTGAAATTTGAAAATGGAAACCCAACTCTTCCCCCTTTTGTGGCCTATTACGCTCCCCAGAAAGCCTACTTTCGCTTCAGGTTTTACAGCAACTTTATTATGATAAATGGCAAAGCGCAGCAAGTGGCACTTTGGATGTCTGACTGCCTCCCTCCTGTAATAACCGTTCAAAACTGTGACGCGTCTTGAACTCGTACCCACGCTGCGTGGCTGGGGATGCTGACAAACACAGACACGCTCGCCCGCATTCTCATTTTACCCTTAAACACAGTTACTGCTCAGGACAGCATCTCAATAGTCACTTTGTAACACCATGCAGAAGAAGGAAAAAAAAAAAAAAAAAAAAGCACTATGCTGATCGTTGCTTACCAACACAGGACTCCCCGGAAAGAGAATAGCTTCCATTGTCATGGAAACCGCTTCTGCACTCACAGTGGTACCACCCTGGGAGGTTAACACAGCGTGAATGGTTGTGACACTCAATGATCCCCTCTGCACACTCATCAATATCTGCCTCAGAGAAAAACACAAGCCAGCCAGGAAATTAATTTCCTTTGACACCAATGCTTTAGGTTTGTTGTTGTTGTTGGGTTTTTTGTTTGGGTTTTTTTTTTTTTTTTTTAGTCTTCTTTTAATAGATGGATCAAGGTTTATTATGGTTCCAAACAACAGACACTTAAACATGACTCACATAACAACAATAAAAAAGAACAATAATACATCACGGAATTTGATACATACAAGACATTTGTTTACATCATGATTTATTTAAAATGCAAAGCAAACATGCAGGTATTTTTGTTTGGTTTTTTTTGGTTTTTGGTTTGGTTTTTTTTTAACTCAGAAGTTACATTTGTCTGTGCATATAAAGCACTG
Organism: Elanoides forficatus; assembly: GCA_025311575.1. NCBI lineage: Eukaryota > Metazoa > Chordata > Aves > Accipitriformes > Accipitridae > Elanoides > Elanoides forficatus. The sequence continues at coordinate 25,021,158 of JAOBAS010000020.1, forward strand.
CAGAGCAAGTTCTCCACTGAAAAGGCAGTTGCAGCAGTATTCCTGCTTTACCAACAGCATGTCCCAGGACACCTCGGAAAGAGCAAGCATTTTCTTCAGGATTTGTGTTGCTAGTGCTCAGCTGTGATACTGGCGGCTATCCGTCACTTAAGGTGCTCGGAGCACTTTGCAAACAATAGTTAGTCTCTTTTGTTTATACGATCAAAATAAATACCTAAGTACATGTATAACAGCGTGTGACGAACAGAAAAAGCAGTCCGCGTTTCAGCTGCAATAAAACATTTAACTGGAAAGGAGTGAGGCAAATGACAGCAAGTCTGCAGCAATGGAAAGGTACAGCAAGATGAACACCCTGCTGAGTTTCAATAAATGTGCTGCTTTTATAAAGGAGTTCTTAAAATTTCTGTAACATGGTTAATAGAGACCTCATAATTGCTAGTAACCTTGGTTAATCACGTCTGGCACCTGGCTGCTTCTCCCCTTTGAACATTTTTTCAGCACATTTTGTGGGTTGTAATTAAAATTAGCAAATTAATTATATGTTAACCTTGTGGTAATTTAAGAAGCTATTATATTTTCATTCCTCTATTTAGCTCAAGCTATTTTTTTATTATTATTATTTATTTATTTTCAATCTTGGACAGTTTTCAGCTGGGTACCTTATCAATTAAAATGAATCTCAAATGATTCATAAATATCAGCCATTTTCACCCATCGAGATTTTCTTCTTGGCAATCAGCACATTTAAAATATGCATAAAATTGCGTACACCAAACACAAATTTGGGGAAAATAGGTTCTGCGACTGCATTTAGTTCGGCAAGCATCAAAATACAAATGTCTCATGATCCTGATGCAAGGCTGAGTTAAGGTTATTAAGTAACCAGGGAGTGTAGCTTTTATCTCAATTCACAAAACACATACACCAATATGGTTTCACGGACTGCAGTGGAGTCACGCTGATGTACGTTGAAATTGATACGAATTAAGCATCCCTCAACACAATTCCATTTTCTTACATCTTACAAGCAACACCACAGAAAAGTTCAATTTTTCCTCATTTAAGTAACAATGTTTAATCCTGTTGAAATATGTCTGAGAAACCTAAAAAAATGCCTTTTTCCAGTTTTGTGTTCACCCTCACTCAAGAATGAAGCAAGTTATCTACATAATAGGGTTATAACCACTATTTATTTCTAGCTTTATTCAGCTTCCATCTAACAATAAAGCAAATTTTTTTATGCCTTAAAATCTGTCACTGCTGCCACCTTTTCTGCACTTTTTATTTTGTAGAAGCTAATTTTCGCGTTAAAACACTGCACAAATCTAGCTGTCCATCAACGATGAGTGCTGCTTGCAAACTCAGACACTTTCAATTCATTACAGCAAATGGAATTTATAACCATGATCTTTTCACATGTCATGGCTGATAGAACAAGTTTAATCCTATTTGGAAAGTGAATGACTTTGCTATTGCAGGTCAACTGCAAATGAATCCTTCATCTTGCTTTGCTTTCTTCCCCAGCGTTGAATCGGAGAATGTTCCTGCTTAAAGATTGCTTCCGTGGGTCGGTCCTGTACTGGACCTCTATCCATTCCATTTTACATTTTTAATTTACAAAATCAATAGAGTTTTCCTAAAGTTCATTTCTAAACTTGAGCCCTTTTGAAAGTGTACTTGATTTAGGCTCATGGTGTAGGATACTAATTGACTGGTAGATTACTTCTCAGAAAGCCTGTCTGCCAGGGTACCAACACTAAGCAGCAGTTCACTGAATGGAAGAAGAAGAGTATATGACTCTCTGTAGATTGTCAGAAAAGTAAAATAATACATAGATCTATTTCAATACTAGATGACTTTCTTATGGCAGTGCCATACCTTTCTATAGCTTTTGTTCACTGATTTCTAGGGAGACACGAACCAGTTTCTTAAACCAGAGCTAGGCAAAAAGGAATCGCTTTCAGTTGTTCATGTTCTTCCTTTACGTCCTCGATCTCCTCAAACCAGTGGAGTTACACTGGCGCTGCCCGACCCGTGCCAGGGGCAGAGGGCAAGGGAAGAGGAGGTGCTGTGCTGGCTGCTTTGGGAAAATCTGCCACTGAAGACACCAGTGATGCAGAAGCAACTCCTAAAAAAAGAAAAATCCTCCAAGATCTGCTCCCTACTGCTACCTCTCCTCTCCCAGAGCCATTTCGCTCGTGCGCACATGTATGTGTCCCTGCCCCTGCTTCTGCAGTGAGTTAGTGTTCCTTTGGCAACATGTCATTAAATACAATATACATGAAGAGCGGTATAAACAGGGAAAACTATTAGCAGCTTCTCCATTTATCTAATACATTGCAGTTTCTTATTCCCATGCTTAAAATGATGTACATAAAGATTAAAAGGGGAGACAATATTATGATTAGGTCTGCAAGCTTCTCCTGTGATCCTGTGCATTATTTGTAGCATACGTATAAACATATCTCTGCAGGTATAGGAAAATATTATGGATTTGTTTTAGAAATTCAGAATGATTTAAGATGCTTGTAATACCAAGAGGGAACTGCAAATAACAGCTTTATAAAACGGTGTGTCATACACCATGACATTACTTAGTGCACGTAACAGATCATTTCCATCTGGACATAGTATGGCTTCTGAAAACACTTTTTTCTGGATTTTTTCTGCATAGGAAGATGTTGCTATACACAACAGCTAGTTCAGGGAATAAGAATCAATTCACCTTTCTTCATCTTTGCCTTTTCCATCTTTAGATCCTAGCACTATATTTGCATACTTGCCTCAGGTTGAATATCTTTCTACTGAAGTCTGGTTTGGGGTTTTGCTACGGAATTTGAGCTTTATATGCACTTTGTGTGTGTGTGTGTGTGTGTGTGTGTGTGTATGTTTTGTGTCTGCAGATGCTTACCAGAACAGGATTTATAAACTTCTTCATAAAGTTATGTTAAGCTCAAATGAAAGTGTATAACTCTGACCTGAGAGTGAAAACAATACAAAAATTATAATCATTCTTCAAAGGAGCACAGGAAAACCTCTTCAGAAATTCTGTAATGACACAGGCCAGAGGAAACAAGGGGTGGACATTTTTTGGCTGCGTTCCCATGCGTTAGGTCTACGCCTGCTCTCGGTGCTCTTGGCAGCAGAGCGAGCACACGGCTCTCAGGGCTCCAGGCTCTGCCTTCTCGCAGCATCGCGGCATCCAGCCATGGACGGAGGAGCCTGGATCTTTACATGCACACCTTCACCTTGTCAACCCACGTGGCTAAGCCATGCTCACAGAAGCCAATGAAAACACATTCGCTGACTCACAAATCTGTATGGGCTTCCTGTATATCTGCATTAATAGCTAGGTAGGCCAAACCAGAGTGCTTGTGAGAAATGGCCAATTTCCTTGGGAACTGAAATTTCCCATAACCTTAATTTGCCTCTGTAGTCTTTGGCTAAATATCTGCACTACCTTTGCATTAAGTGTAATATTTTTCTTTTCTAGCTGTAATTCAACATAAGCCATTGCTGCTCTTACTGCCGTGGAAGTATTTTAGCAGTTTTCTTTCATTCAAGCCATCTTACAACATCCATGTAAAAGGAGATCTTGTACAGACTGTTCCATCGCCTGCTTTTACCCCACTCAGTTATTTAACTGTCATTAGTACGGAATTGTTAATGGATCTGGCAACACTCCACTATAATGCCTTTGCAAAAGCTCAAAAATAGCACTTTTTTTGTATTGTAGAATAAAGGCACCAGTTGGTTTTGAATAAGCTCTTGCAGGATGTTAATCCTGTCCTTTAAGGACAGGTCTGTAATTTTTACTTTTACCATTCCAGCTTCTTGCATTATTCATAAAGGTATTTATGCAGACAAGATAAATAGGATAATTTACCTCAAAATAAAACACAATGGCTTCAGAACCCAGTGAAAAAGTAAAATTAAAATAATTCAATCTTTTCTAATGCCTCATCACATTAAAGTCACTGTGTGATAATACTGAAAGGAAAACTGCTCAGTGTCATGTAATAGCTAGCAATCTACAGTTTCAATGAGACGGAAGAGTTTTATTATAAAAGTGTCTGTTCATCAAACTCTTACTGTGCTCTTTTTCATGCAAAAAATATAAGATCCTTATCTTTAGGTCTCTCTTGATCGGGAGACATACAAGCAGGAAAAGCATGTACTAACAAGAAAGGATCACACAGGTCTCAAGCTTCCTGAATTAAAATCATACCCTAACAGTTAACTCCATTAGTTCTAGAGCATTACAGCTTTGTTTTCCACCTTGGACTATTTTTCTTCAACATAAAAAGACCAGAATAATTCACCCAGCCAACTGAGGCATAAGTTCTATGTAAAACACAGCCTCTTCTCATCTCCTACTCTCGCACGAGCCTCACTTCCATGAGACAGAGATAGCAAGAAAGGAATCACAGAATGGGTTGGGTTGGAAGGGACCGTAAAGATCATCCAGTTCCAAGCCCCTTGCAATGAGCAGGGACACCTTCCACCAGAATGGGTTGCTCCAAGCCCCATCCAACCTGGCCTTGAACACTTCCAGGGATGGAGCATCCACAACTTCTCCGGGCAACCTGTTCCAGGGCCTCACCACCCTCCCAGTGAAGAACTTCTTCCCTACATCTCATCTCAATCTACCCTCTCTCAGTTTAAAGTCATTACCCCTTGTCCTATCACTACAGGCCCTTGGAAAAAGTCTTCTCCAGCTTTCTCGTAGGCCCCTTTAGGTACTGGCAGGCTGCTGTAAGGTCTCCCTGGAGCCATCTCTTCTCCAGGCTGAACAACCCCAACTCTCTCAGCCTGTCTTCATAGCAGAGGTGCTCCAGCCCTCTGATCATCTTCACGGCCCTCCTCTGGACTCACTCAAGCAGGTCCATGTCCTTCCTATGTTGGGGGCCCCAGAGCTGAACGCAGTACTGCCGGTTGTCACTGACAGCGATATGCAAACAGCTTCCCCACTGCAAAGGAGTCATTCAACTACTTCGAATTATCCCTGAAAGCAAAGACAACTACTTTGGAAAAGTAGAGATAAAGAACTCTCTCTCTAAAAAAAAATAATCTCCTACCTGCCTACCTTCATGCCAAATTCAGTTGATGTAAGAAAATAATAATTCTACTTTTTTACACAAACTTATATAAAGGCTGAATTTTATCCTTTGAGTCTTATATTAGCTATACTATTAAATTTCTACATTAGCTTTGACAGCTCGCTACAGTTATCAAGAAGGGCCTGCATTTATTTTTAAAGATATGCAATACAAAGCAGAAACAGATCGACAATGGCCACCCTTAAAGTCTGCTAAATTTTCCCAGTGCAAAGTAGAAGAGGCTACAGCACTCCAACCTTGTCACAGGTTTACAATCCAGCGTGCCTGGAATACCAACAATACAGCAATGGTACAGCAATTTAGCTATTAAACAAATGGTAACTTAGAAGAACACAGATAACTGTATAATTTAGTTACATTTGAATAATGACTGATGGTTGTCCCTCAATCTCATGGGGCCAGTTCATTCTTAAGACTACAGAGATACTAAAAATCAGAAAGGACAGGAAAGACATCTCTCTGAGCCCTATCTACTGACAGTTTTAGTCATCAATTTCTTGTCTCATAGCTTTAAGTGTTTCAGGTGATAAAGATTCCCCCTCTCTCTGATTGAAGCCAGTAGCAGGCTTTGGAATACTTGCTTGGGAAATTTTTCCTTGAGATTTAGCCTCTTTTTCAATTACTTTAATTTTAACTCATTAGGAGATTTTGGGCAAACAATGAGCACCAAATAACATATTTCTCTCCTCTCAGCAGTCACGGCTGTTTTCACAGACTGATTTTAATTGCATTATATTTATATTGGCCTTTGCAGTTCCTTCTCAGGCAGAAACAGTTTTGCCTGAATAAATGATACAGGCTTTGGTCCATTTTTCTATTTTGAGGACACAGCAGTAACCATAAAACTTTAAATTTGTTGAGATAGTGAATACAACTCAAATTCATGAATAATCAAACCCATGCAGCAGTTTAATGGTACTAAATAGCTTTCAGGGATGAAGAGTGTGCCCACCACGCATTACAATTAAAGAACAGCTGTAATATGCTTTACTGTGCAATTCTGGATTGGTGTTATCAAGATTTTTAATCACCTGAAACTCATGTGCAAATTTAGAAGGGTAAGTTTAACAATAATAAATGGAATTAAATTGGTATCGAATAATAACACAGACTAGTCGTTATATATTAAAAGAATTGCTGGTACATCTGATTTACTGAAACTCATTTTTAATACACACTCCAAGACGATGTCTTTATTGCTTTATATCATGTCTCTCTCATACCCTCACATTCATCTATTTGTATGCTAATTATGCAGCACACTTGGAGTATGCAACCTAGAAGTCCTGGATGGTCCAAATAAATGTCGCTTCACAACACCAGAGCTGAAACGAGTTTTTTATTCTCATAAAGATTGCTGGGTGATGCAGGAAATAAATAAGAATTGCAGCCAGACTGCTCAGTAGAAAGCATGGCAGGAATATACTAGGCAGGGTGAAGAACTATTTCATATTTAGTATTGCATTTGAGTTTCCATTGCAAACAGGATTTTAATTATCACTCTACAAGCCAGAAACACACTGACTTCACAATTAGTACGTTAAGTTTCAAACTGAGGCAAAGGCTTTCTGTCAAATTTGAGGCCTGTGGTCAACATGTCTCTCAAATTACATCACCCTGACAACAGCAGGGCTATTAGCCCAATGTTTATTATATTTGGGCTCTTCCCATGTCTTGGAAGACAAGATCACGTTTGATATAGCTGGCTTGGAGGCAGGTGTGGGGAACACACTAGTTCAAAACAGCCTGCTTGCAAACTCCAACCATTGCTGGACTGATGACTCACAACTTAAAGACAAAATTTTATTTAGCTCATCGCCTACTAACACCTTGTACCTGCTGGCAACATCCCACAATTCTCCAGGAACGCTCCTCTCATACTCTGTTGCCATTATGCTCTTCCTAAACATAGCAAAGCACTTTGTCAGGACCCTGAATTTATTGGTTTTCTACCTGCTAGGTAGAAATAGCATGCAATCTTCCGTGCTAAGGTTACCCATGTAAATCAATCGAGTAGCATTTTGGTACAGAAACTCACCTGCAGACCACTAGGAAAGGGGTATTTATTTAATTTGTTTATACCATTTTCTACAGTAAAACAGAGAGGTATCACATGCAATTTACAGGTGAGATAACTAAGGCAGAGAGGTACAGTGAATTGCCCAAAGTTGCCCAAAGCCAGTGTGCGAGAAGCTCCTCAGTTGTGTGATTCCAGTCCAGTGTCCTGCCATTTACATCACCACTTCTCTATTCCCTATAAAGATGTTCTCAAATAACCGGGTAGAGGCAAGGTCAACCTTCGCTCCCACTCATGAACACCAGCTTTATTTTTTAAGAATGTTCAGTATCTTCATCCCTGATTACTAATTTAATTAAATTGTGATACTGGAGTTGTATCTGCATATATTATACATGAGCAGCTATGCAGAATATTAGATATGCATACTAGAATAAAATGAGAGAACAAGATCAATAAGAGAGGTCTATTGTGTAAATAGACTGTAATCAACAAAGCCCTCAACCCACAGAGGTATACTTCTACACAGCTAGGATTACACAGATTTTAAAAAAAAAAAAAAAAAAAGGTTCAAATCCATCCTTAACAGCACAGTATTTTTGTGCACAAAGCTGCTGCTTTAAGCCAGTTCAAAGTACGACTGCTGTAAATTCAGATTCATTTAATTTACAATGACTGCTAAGACCATACTAAAAACATACTACAGACTGCAGAATTATGTTTCAGCAAATCTGTGTGGCAATATAAATTAAATATCTGATAAAAAGATTAATATATAACCAGAACAAAAATATTTGTGAAAATTGATTTTGGCATGCTCCAATTAAAGAGTTGCACATTCTTTGCTAAGTTCACAAAATTTGAGAATTACCTAAAGGGGATATGCGTTAAAGCAAAATAGTTGATGGGGGCCAACCAGGTGGAAAGCAGCTTGGCAGAAAAGGAGCTGGAGGTCCTGGTGGACACCAAGTTGAACAGGAGCCAGCAAGGTGACCCTACTGCAAAGAAGGCGAATGTTATCTTCAGCTGCGTTAGGCAAAGTATTGCCAGCAGGTCAAGGGAAGTGATCCTTCCCCTCTACCCAGCGCTGGTGAGGCCACACCTGAAGTGCTGGATCCAGTTCTGGCCTCGCCAGTACAAGAGAGAGATGGTCATACTGAAGAGAGCTCAACAAAGGGCCACAAGGATGATTAAGGGTCTGGAGCATGTCACATGTTAAAGAAAGGCTGAGAGAGCTGGAACTGTGTAGCCTAGAGAAGAGAAGGCTTGGGAGGGGGATCTGGAGTACTGCGTTCAGCTCTGGGACCCCCAACATAAGAAGGATGTGGACCTGTTGGAGTGAGTCCAGAGGAGGGCCGTGAAGATGATCGGGGGCTGGAGCACCTCTCCTATGAAGACTGGCTGAGAGAGTTGGGGTTGTTCAGCCTGGAAAGAAGGCGGCTCCAGGGAGACCTTACAGCAGCCTTCTGCTACCTAAAGGGGCCTACAGGAAATCCAGAGAGGGACTTTTTCCAAGGGCCTGTAGTGATAGGACAAAGGGTAATGGCTTTAAACTGAGAGAGGGTAGATTGAGATGAGATGTAGGGAAGAAGTTCTTCACTGGGAGGGTGGTGAGGCCCTGGGACAGGTTGTCCAGAGAAGCTGTGGATGCTTCATCCCTGGAAGTGTTCGAGGCCAGGTTGGATGGGGCTTGGAGCAACCCAGTCTGGTGGAAGGTGTCCCTGCCCATGGCAGGGGGGTTGGAACTGGATGATCTTTACGGTCCCTTCCAAACCAACCCATTCTATGATCTTACCAATGCATATAAATACCTAAAGGGAGGGTGCAAAGAGGATGGGGCCAGGCTCGTTTCAGTGGTTCCCAGTGACAGGACCAGAGGCAACAGGCATAGACTGAAAGACAGAAGGTTCCATCTGAACATCAGGAAATACTTTTTAAGTGTGAGGATGACCGAGCACTGGCATAGGTTGCCCAGGGAGGTTGTGGCGTCTCCATGCTTGGAGATACTCAAAGACCATCTGGACACGTTCTGGGCAACTGCCTCTAGATGGCCTTGCCTGAGCAGCAGTGCTGGACACGATGACATCCAGAGGTCCCTTCCAACCTCAAGCATTCTGTCATGCTGTGATTCAGTCTCAGAAGGAATGCTCACTCCAACAAAAACTAACAAAGTAAACTGGATGCAGTTTGCAGATTGGTTCATCAGAGCTACGAAAGATGATTGCAGCCTCTTATAAAACAGGACACTGACAAACAACATTCTCTACCCAATGTACAATTGCCTGCAATCCAGTGCATGGCACAAAAAGAATCACTCACGTGACGCTGGCTCTGTGCCTAAAAGCTTCATTGATGAGCCTTTGCATTATTACCCAATGCTAGCAGAATACTTCATGCACTGTCTTTCGGTACCACGCATAACCAATATATCACTCTATCTAGCACTTGAAATGCTAAAGTTCAACATCAAAAAGTCATAGAAACAGCCTATTATCTTATCTAGCACATCTTGTGACAGAAAATAAATGCTCCCTACCATACATTCTTTGCTGATTTGCCTCAACCAATTTTAAAATGACTCACATGATGAGTCCTCCTCCACTTCATTGGGAAGATCATATTGCCGCCCAATAGTCCACAATGTTAGGAAGTTCCTTTAATTAGTTTGAGCCCTTCCGTAATTGAATATGGTTCAGACAAAATAACACTTGTCAAAACAATTTCACTGCTAACAGGAGGCAGCAGCTGATGAGAAAATGATAAAAAGCACATTTTCTTCAGCGTGGCTGGGTTGGGGGAGTGTCAGTTGTTCTCCTTAAAATTCCCGTGTATACCACTGTGCCAAAGGGCACGAGAAGCAAAGCCAAATTGCAGGTTTAGATTATAATAGTGTGCACGCCCTATAGCACCCCTGAGAGTTTAATAATAACGGGAAATATTCTCAATTAGTTTTTTTAAGTCTTGAAATGATTAACAGCCTCAGAAAAGCATTTTCATTCATACAGTAATAATCTCTCCCAAGGAAGCAAATCCCCAAACAAGCAGTGTAAAAAGAGCTCTTGAGATTGTAAGCAGAATAATGTAAAGCTCTCTGTATCATTAATCAGGGAAGAAAATGGTTCAGGAAGTGCTGATCAATACAGTGCAAATGATAAAAATGCATACTTTTGGAAAACATACGAACACAGTTACATAAAGAGGATGAAGTTTGCGGTGGGTCTTCCACACAGTGCACTGGATTGCAACTGCTCAACGGAAGATCCCCATCCACCTTGGAATCTATATGTTTATTTCTGGTAATAAGAAGGGCACACAAAACGACCCTACACAAAAGATATCAAATAACAAAAGACTGGAAGCATTGTTTACGAAGAGAAATCAAGACTCTTGCATCACTTACAGCCTATCTCCTTTTGTTCATAATGCAAGTAGAAGCCATTCTCTATTTTGGTCTGCTTGAACTTTCTCCAGTCCCAGCACCTTCCATCAGTTACCTGCCCCCCCCAGCGCAGTAAAATTTACCCAGGTTCCTAACTCCATCACACCATGAGCACAGGCTCAAAAAGCAGTTTTCTGCTGTGATTTCCCATGCACAAGCCAGTAAATTTGAGAAACGTGAAAAAAGTGCGCTTTCCCAGTTAACTTGGACAGCACCGCATTTCATTGCGCTAAATAATCAGAGTCAAAATGTTGCAAAAAATCTAGTAAAATTTGCTAAACAAATACAGCAGTCCAAACATCCCACTGCCATGTTCCAAATGAAGGTGAGGATTCGTCCCACCTAACTAGAGATGCTCAACAACGGGCATGTATGTCCTCAGTAGTCAATGAGCCAAGATACAGACTTTCAAAAGCTAACTGTGCCTGCTTAACATCCTCCGTTTTTCTCATCAACTTGAATCAGAATTCATTTTAATGTTAAACTTATTTGTTCTATATAAAACATTTTAAAATTGTAAATTTTTATATGTATTTTTAATCAAGTTAAAAGAACTCCTCCATGGAAGATTCAAAATTGTTGGTTTCCATTGGAAAAAAAAATAAAATTTAAAAAATCTTGAAACCCATCTTAAAATGAACTTCCTATTTTACATGCTGTTCTAAATATAACTAAAGAGAATAAAGTATACCAGCAGTTACGAAAGCACAGTGCTGCATCCAGAACAATCTTCCAGGTGAAAAACTCAACAAATATTCAGGAATAAAAACTGCAGTCATTACTGTTAACCCTTCTTTTTAAATACTGCAATGAGTACTTCCAAATAAATAAGAAGTGACTGTTTCCTTAGCATAAAATGTGCACTTGGAAAGCACACGCTCTCTCTTTCATTTTTTAATTACAGACTGAATTTTTAACTTCACTAAACCATTAGTTGCAGACTTTGATCAGACCCCAGTTTTCCCAGCCTGGGTGCTGCTTCAGACATCAATAAGTCCAATTAAACCAACTGTGAGATATGACTACATCATTTCACTAAGCAATTAAAAATGTGCAACTGAAATAAGTAGAAAATCCTGAAAGAAAAGCCCTGGGACTCATCAAATGTTAGTAATAATAATAATAATAAATACATTGCACTTCTATACCATCTTTCATCCTGTGATCTCAAAGTACTTCCTAAGTATTATGTAATATTATAATACTTTGTAAAAAAGTAAAAATATATTAAAAAAAACTTTGTTTATTTCATTATCTGAAAGGGGTTTGATTATTCAGGATGAAGACAGAGTCACCACTGTTTATCGCATGAATAAAGACCTCCACTCATTAAAACCCCCACATTTATCCAAATTGGGTTTGTGCCCCCTGTTTCATTGAATTAACTAAGTTTTATTATACATAACTTGAATGTAATTGCTTTTCAACAGCATTCCCAGAGTTAGGAGTTTCTCGTAATATTTGACTTGACTATTTGAATACCACAATGTAATTTACTCTCTTAAAATGCACTAATCTATACAACTGGTCTGCAAAAACATATCTGCAAAAGCTGGCACATAAAAATAGAATTTATTGCACTAGAAGGATCATTTGGAACTTCGTAGAATCTCAGACAGCTACATGATGTAAATATTAGTTCTTGGGGTTTTGGGGCAGCTCCAAAGACTCCGTGAATCTAGCTAGTTGAGTAAATTCAAGGAGTAGAAGCAACAGCTACTTGAGGTTTAACACTGGTGCTACTATTGACCATGTGTTTGATCTTGAAGAATTTCTCTGCATTTCTGTTTATTTTTAAGCAAAACTTTTTGATACCACAGAAAACTTTAGTAGCTTTTCAGTATATACTTCAGATAGTATGTAGATTAATGAATGAACATACAGAATGTTGTCACTTACATATGCATACATGTGTCTGCAGAATCTCTGTCTCCGAGCTTCATTATCAGTGAAATGAGTCTGATCTATGGCACACAGGATACCAGAACATCAAGAACCCAAAAAGCGAGCATCTCTGAAAAAAGCTGTCCTATATATATATTTATGCATTTAGGAGGAGGACTACTTTTTTTTTTTTTTTTTGG
>JAOBAS010000020.1:25036294-25052037 GCA_025311575.1 Elanoides forficatus
TGATTTTAGACTAAAGACTACTTAGCAACAACTGAAAACATCAGTGTTATCAACATTCTTCGCATACTGAACTCAAACATAGCACCGTACCAGCTACTAGGAAGACAATTCACTCTATCCCAGCTGAAACCAGAACAATCATAAAGATCCAGCTCACCTAGGTTTAGATGTCTAGAACGTCTAGATATATGTGTATTACAGACAGTTATCTAGTCCCCATTTATCATCAGTGAAGAGTTGGGTGGTTTTAGGCTACAATTCATCTAACACCTACTTCAGATACCTCCTTAGGAGAAGATGCATCATGCATTAGAAATACCTATTTCTCTCCACTGACTATAACAGGAAGTTTGGCAGACTACCCCAAAGGCAGACAGCCGTAATCTCTCCCATTAAAACAGGGTAAGACAAATTCTAATTCACTCGGCAATGTATGCATCTACATGAAAAAGAATCAGCGACAACTGTGCTGAAGGGGTTTGTAAATCTAAATTATGCATCAGAATCTCAGACTAATTCAGGCTGGCTGGCGTGTCAGGAGGTCTCCGGTCCAAGCTGCTGCACCCAGCAGGGCCCACCACGAGGGCAATGAGGGCAAGTGATGCTCAGGGCTGCATCCCTGATGCAGGTCTTGAAAACCTCCAACGGCAGAGACTGCACAGCCTCCCTGGGCTTCTTCCCCATGGGGAAAAAGTTGGAACCTCTCTTGTTCCAATTTGTCTGTTGTCTTCCGTCTCTCCTCCCTGCATCCCTATAAAAAGCCTGGCTCCATCTTCTCAGTAATTTCCCATAGGTGCTGGGGGGCTGCTGTTAGGTCGCCGTGAAGCCGTGTCTTCTCCAGGCTGAACAAGCCCCATTCCTCAGCCTCCCTGCACAGGGCAAGTGCTCCAGCACTCATCATGCCCACGGCTTTCTGCTCATGAAGCTGCAGGTTATCCATGTTTTTCTTGGTTGGGGGGCGGGGGGGAGCAAAACAGGACACAATATTCTGGCTTTGGCCTCATGAGTACTGAGTAAGGCGGGATAATCACCATCCTCACCCTCCTGCCCGTGCTTCTGTTAATACAGCCCCGGACTGAGAAACTCCTCCTTTTGTGCACGCTGTGCTTGCCCGCAGAGCCGGTTGTCTCCTCCTGATTATTTCCTCCAGGCAGCTGTCTGCTCCCTGGCCACCGCAGGTATTTTAAAGGCCTGTTTCATCCTTCCTTCACTTTTTCCTCTGCTTGTTGCTCTGTGGACACTGGCCTCCTGTTTAGATGTGCCCTCTTGAGACATCATGTTGTCAGCTGAGGCACTTATGCACTAGCAGCAATAATAACTGTAACAGACCGCATCAGCTATGAGGAAGGGCTCCACGGGACCGGTGTGAGGTCATTTGCTCAGCAAGCTGAAGATGAATTAGAAAAGATCATCTTCAGGGCAGTGTTGTTTGGCTGGCTTGTAGGCAAGTAAGCTACTGGGGCTGGTTTGGCCTCTTTAATGGTCCAGCGGGAGACACTGGATGGAGGAAACGGTTTGAAAGACATGAAAACACTGCTTCTAACAATGCTTTAAGGGAGATATATTTTACAATAAGGCTTTGCCTGCTTTTTATTGTTCTTTTATCCATTTTTATACCTTCCTGTTTTCTTTTTCTTTCCCTTTTTTTTTTTTTTTTTTTTCCTGGTATAGAATAAAAAGTTCAGGTGACAGTACAAAGGAAAGTTTAAAAAGCTACCAATCTTAGCACAAGGAAGTATTCGATACACTGAGCAACACAACAGCTTCCTTTTTCTTGGACACGCTTTGAGGCTTTGTCCTAGGTTGGCTGGTTTTTGGTTGCTCTGACTATTCCAGAAGAGTATTCCTACCCTTTCAAAGCCAAACAACCCACACATGCTCTGCTGGCAAATGCACAAACAAGCTCTGTGCCTTCTTGCACGTGCCAGTGATCGTTCGTCCCTCATTGGAATTCTTTTTAAAAGACGTCCGCAACAGAGAGTTTTTGGCCTAAGCACTCATAGAGCATTTCTCCATTTCTGAGGCGGGACTAGAATCTTCTGAGCTGCTTTAATAGCTTCCATATTCTATAACCTTTCTCATCAAAGTTTAAATTTTTACCTTCATTTACATTGCTTTCAGTCAAAAGTGCCTCTTTTAAAGGTGTTAGAATTATACCAAAGACGTGAGGTAAGAATCGGGCTTCCTGGCAAGAACTGAATATTTACATATTTATTTTTCAGGTTAACTTTGACTCTTGATTTAAAAATATTAAATAGAAAAAAATTGTTTCCTCCATTAAAAACCGTCAAAATAGTAGACAGTATACAAAGAAATCCCTTCACCAATCACTGCCAGTCCGGGAGCTATCTACAGCAGCTATTTCATGGCATATAGTTACGCAGGCAAGGACAAAGAGAAAGCATCCTTGACCACAGACATTAGATTTACTTTGTGAAGCATGATTTTCCAGAAAGGAATTTTTCAAGACCCCAGCCCTGGCTGTATCAATACCGTAGACCATACTGTGGTGAAAAAAAGTTAATCTTCCCACCTCGAATCTGCTGTGCTTTCACCGTAGCATAACAACTGTAAAGGCACTGTGTTCCCTAATGCAGTTCCCATCCTGAGGTGGATATATAGGGCCATGCTTGAGCTTCATGGACCGCACTTTTGGGAAGGAGACGCGATCCCATCGATGGAGCACTACCTTCCAAATATTTCGTGTCATAAAAAATAAATAAAAAAAAAAAGCCAGGATGGAAAACTTAATTCTGAATGAGACTTCCATCCTTTCTTTACTACATCAAAGTGTGTCCTGTTTGTGGCAAAGGAACAGTTCAGCACTTAGATCAAAGCATCTCCTGGCTGTGTTGTACTGAAACTGAAGTGTCAAACTGTTTCTCTGCAACACTAATAAGAAATGCTTTGATGTACGCCTGTGTGTGCGTGTAAAGCACTTCAGTCATTACTTAGTAGCTACCCATATTTTAGAAATAGATTACCCAAACTGTAATTTCACATTATGATATGTCACTGAAGTAACCCATGCCACTACATTACCGTTACTGACATGTTATTAAGCAAGATGGAAACGAACACTACAGCAACCTTTTGAAATGTAGACATTTCCTGCGGAAGGGTATTTGACGTGTCCATCAGAGAACGCTGTGCAAGGGAACAATAACGGGGCTAAAGAATATCACTCAGGTACCCTCTGAATAAATTGGAGTTGAGGAACATGCACGTCCTGAGCCAAACATCAATGAAGACAAGGAAAAGTGTATAAAGAATCGGCCCAGAGCCTGTCCCCAGATATGTCCATCACAACAACTCCACAGTACTATCTTCTACCCTTGGTAAACAGTGTCTCTGCGGGTTAACATCAAATCATCTCTGATCTCATTCCAAAATACGTACTTACAAAAGCTTACTGAAAAAATGTGGCTCCCCAATGGCCTCACTGGATAGCAGAGACCTGCCTCTTGGCAGAGCCTCTACTCCCCAGCACAGAGAGCAGCTCCTGCATCTGTAAGGGAAAAGAACACAGCCTCGTGGAACGCTGTACTTCTTCCCAGCCCTTCCCAGCTCCCAGAGGCAATTAGCCTTCCCGTCAGCACTCAGGGACAGCGCACGTATTCGACTACGGCGGGATGTAGAAAAGGAAATCGAAACATTCACCTGAACACGAGTCAGCCTTGGATCTCTGGGGAGAACAATTACCAAATATGTTCAGGCAAATATCTCTGCAGTCTCTTTTTTTTGTGTGTGCAAAATATTAGAAAGTCAATTTCAGGCAGCACATTATCAGTCTTGAAAATTTAATTAAAGATAAATCCGATGTTATAATAATTCTCCTAATTTTTTACTACTGCTTCACAGTTCCAATACAATGACTATAAGCGAGGGAGAGCACAGCACATTATTGGTTTAGCTCTACAGAGGACCGAGCTCTGAAACTGCTGAGAAACACAGATCATGCTGCCAGTTGCTCCTTTTAACTTGAAATAGTTTTTGTTATTTCCAAGAAGACTGAAAAGACTTTCATGTGCTATTAACCAGTTAGATTGCTCAGATTCACATTAGTTATGCCTCTTAATATTCACCACCTTCTTATGTGTCTACACTACTCTTTTTAGCATAACACCATATATTTTTCTTTTGATTTTAAAAGTCCCCTTCAGCTCCACAGATCATAAAATTCTGCCTCTTGAACAGCATATTACTATTATTTTGTCTTTTTCTCTACCACTGCATAGCTTATCTCTAAAGCTTGTGGTCTTCATTGATTTATAATTGCCAACCAATTACTACATTGATAATTAGGGATGATTTACTGATATGCATTAGCAAGAGGACAGCAAAACAGTTGTCTATTTCAATAGCTTATTGAAAATATATCTGAAAAGTATCAGAAAATATCTGATCCATATTCTGTAGTATTGATTGTCAAATGTTGTTTTCTCTTACATCAAAAAAACTTTAATAAGTCATACATTCCATCATTGTCTTTTGAAAAGCCATTTGAAATTCTATGAGTATACTTCCATATTTTTCTTGATTTATATTATTTCATAACACAGTATGCAGTCCTAGTGCTGACATACAGTTTTACGATTTATTTTGGTTTTTTAAGAGAATTTGGGCAGTTGCTACTTTTTACTGTTTGTCCAAGTTGTACTATAATTAAACGGCTTAACACTAATATATGCACTAGTGTCACTGGCAAGCCACGAAAAGCCAACAAGAAAAGCAAGATATAATATACAAACAGCAATAGCAAAAATGAAATTTTAATATTCCCACTCCTGAATAGTTTCCAAAATTTTTTTTAGATTCACGGGACAAAATACTTCAAATTATAGCAAAACTTAGGTTTTGACACACTAACATTTTCTCTGAAAGCAAATTCCAACTTCTTAGTTGCATCAACAACTTGAGTTAAGTCATTCACCCAACATATTATAGGTACTTGTCATGATACACGTTCCATAGACAGAGAAAAATGAGCCTGGAGAAACGAGGGAAGCACCTCCAGTCACTTAAGTTAGTGGCCTAGTCAGGACTAAAATCTATAGTCTATGAATTTATTTCCTGACAGTAGACATTAAATTACACCCCTGCATGCAGCAACACTTCATAAACGTGACAGTTTGGATCCAACTTAATATTTAATATAGAACTTTAAACTGTATTAAGCATCCTGAACAAAATTTGCAATCCAGCAAAGACTGGGCAATTTCATAGATGGAAAACAGAGTAATTTTCATACCTGCTGTTTGGTACTAAATGAAATGTCTTGTCTTTTCTAGATAGAAATCATTTCCTATTTGCATTATAACTAAACTATATGACACTTTCTGTGATTAATGAAAGAACTTTAGGGTGCAGCATTTCAGCCATTTAATCTTTTGAGAAGCAAGGAGATGGAAGCAAGGTGGTCAGAGAAAGAAAACAGAAGAAAATGAGAATAAATGGTGAAGTTACAGAAAGTATGTGTGAAATTATGACAGCAATTCAGATCAGCCCTAAACAGCCTATCATTATAAAGATGTATTTCCATGTATTAGTACGTCCAATAAAGAAGAAATTTCTACTCTGAAATAAGCCTAATTGTAAAACTTTGTTTAAAGACTGCTCCATGCCTCACTCTTTCAGCTCCAACAGCAGCAAGCTAATCCATCTACAAAGAAAGGAGGGTGCTTTGAAATAATAACGAACATCCTTGCACTCCTTCCCCAGCCCACTGGGGTTTTGCCAACTTTAAAAAAAAAAAAAAAAAAAAAAAGCAAGCATTGCAGTGCTCGAATCCTACTGCTGGCTGTGCCACTGATCTGCTGGGTAATGATGGGCATATTAAGTTATTTGCATTTATATCCCCAAAGACTAGTTGGGGATGGGGAGAGGCAGGGCCAGAGGAGCAGTGAGAGAAACACAGATGTGTAACCATCCCTGGATTAAACAGTTATTGCTACTGGAGGCCAGCTCTCCTAGGAAACTATGTCCGTGTTTATTACCATGGGCAAATCAATCTTTATTGGTTTCTGCAGCATGGAACACCAACATCAGGACACCTAACAAGGGACCCTCCCTCAGACCCTTTGCTGGGAGGAGAGAGAGATATGCAACACCTCAAGCACAGGGCGTCATCCTAAATCAAAAAATTTAGGTTAAAAATACCATTAGCCACTCTGCAAGCCATGTACACCCACAAACAGAAATGCTCTGCCTAATGTCTTTGACCAAAAGCAGCAGCTACTGTTGGGTCAAGAGTGTGTTCTGCCAAAAGCCTGACTCCAAGGCTGGATTCCTGCAGCACTCTGGGTCTCAATAAAGCTTATTTGGGGGCTTTAATTACAATGGCTTTGGCATAAAGTAAGTGCAAGGCTGGGCATCCCTGATAAGACAGATAAATCAGATACATACAGAAGTAGAACTTAGGACCTACAGCATGGTTCACCTGTGAAAAATAGGAGGGTTCATAAACATCTAATTACAGAATTTAACGAGGGATGGCACAGTAGGACATCTAGCTTTACTTTGTCACAGCCCCATTACAAATGGCTAAATTGCCTTGGAAATCTAGCCTTTTCCAACTATGCTGCTTCAGTACACTCATCAACAAAAATGGAATAACTGTATCCTTAAAGTTCCTGGAAGTCTACTGATAAAAAAAAAAAAAAAAAAAAAAAAAAGAGAGAACTGGAGAAGGTAATTTCTTCAAATATTTGTCTTGGAGCTCATCTAATATTTTCAGCAAAGACACAAAAAAGGGGGCACAACTTTGGTCGGTAGGACTGGTACAACTTTGTAAAGCACTGCCAATGCCAGGGAATACTGGAATTTCATTCTGAAAGAAGGGGAAGGCCATTAGGACTTGCGTGAAAGAAATGGAATGAAAAGTAATGATATCAAGTGCCTTGTGACTCTGCTTGAGAGCCTCGTAATAAGCATTTCTGCTAAAAGATGGGAAATTATCAGTGAGAAATGACTGGGGAGGATAAAGACCATATTAATCAATCAGAAAATCACAGGATAAGGAGGATTAGCTTTGTTGAAAAAGGCAAAAGCTATCTGGAATTTATCAACAGAAGCATTTGTAACAAGCACAAAAGTATTAATGCCATAAAACAAGGCACAGTGACACTTATCTCAATACAATTTTTTCAACTCTGCTCAAAAAAGAAGAAAAAGAAAAAAACCCCACACCCAGCGCCACTAGGACATACAAGTGAATCAATAATCTATCTTAAGAAATGTAGCGTTCCTCACTTATTTCACCTAGCACATTCAAAGCCAAGAGGAGATATTATCCCTTTGTGTAAGCTCATTAGGAGCAAATAATAAAAAGATTCTTTTTTATTCAAGACAAAGAATGACAAGTGGCAGAACACCAATGCAAGTGAGTATTACCTGTCAGAAGTCAGTCTAGGCTGGAAATCAGTGGAAGGTTCCTAGCACGCTGAGTAGCGAAATATTTTTTTTTAACTAAAGAAATAGCTAATTTTAGGACAGATCTGACAAATCCATAAAGAGGATTATGTGACACAGTCACTCATGGTAAGTGGGAACTAAGGTAGATCATGTGAAAGCCCCTTTTATATATATATATATATATAAGGTATAAAATGCTATAGACTTTATTATTTTATTAATAATAATTGTTAATATATGATAAAATTCTAAAGAAGACGGCACTGTTCGCTCTTCGTAATACTAGATACCACAGGGCAAACCCTGTGACCCACTTTCCCTTCTCTGTGTAAACAGAACTTGCACGATTTCCATTATAATTTTGTTCTGTTAGCTATCGAGAACTAGCCATCACATACAAAGAACACTTGTTTATTCCTAGACTAGCCTAACAGCACTTTGAATACAAAACATGGGTTTCTTTGAGACAGGAAAAGACAGGAAGGACTGGGGAAAGGAAAGCTATTGATGTTTCAACATATACTTTTCAAAAACGTTCGTTACATTTGCAACTTCTCCTACAACGTCCCTGGGAATCAGCCAGGTCTATCTATATATAAACCACGTAGCTTACAAGTAACTATCTTCTCCTTCACATAAGACCAAATAGATCGTAAGAGCTAATTTAAAAACATTACGATTTCTTGTTCAAATGTGCAATTAAGAAGAGAAATGAAGATTGAGATTAGCACTGGCAGAAGATCTCTAAACTTTATATTACACAATTAACATTTTAAGTAGAGTGGGTCAAAATAACTAGGCTTTTTACTTGCTTGCAACACTGGAAAGTGAAACAATCATGCTTCAGGTCAAATAATGCTTCATTTATTTTTTAGCATTATTTTAATGTTTTCAAGGGTTTGTAAAAGCTGTTTCACATTTCAAACTGGAAACATTTACACGGGTTCTCAATGCTGCTCATAAGCTTACAAACAGATACCAAAGTACATTGGGCCTTCACACCTGGAATAGCCATACATGAAATCTTGGTGTGTTGTCAATTAAGCTCTATATGTGTGCAGAAAGAATAAAGATAATTCTGCTGGAAAATCTGACCAGTTCATTTAACCAAACATAGGTCTGACTACCGAAATAAATGGAAGTTAAAGGCTCAGGGTTACAAATGATCATCTTGCAATGCTCATTAAGAGTACTGCTAAGCAGCAATGTCATACAGAAATGTTCTGATTTACTTAGCAGAAAACGGGTAAATAAGGCAGGCCAATTATCAAGAAATTAATAGAGATGACAGAGTTGAGTTACTGTGCTCAAGCTGTTCTACCTTGAACATTGCTGCTGGCCCAACTCTTCTTCCCTGACCACCCTCGCAAGGGGAACTATGCAGCAGAGCAAGACCTGGAGCAGATCATGACCTGAACGTGATGCCGTATCAAAATGAAATCAGAGCCATCACCACCTTGGAAGAAACGGACGAAAGTACTGTGTATCCTTCCCTTCTGTTCAGCACTCCTGACAGGGTCTTACCTGCAGTAATGTCACGGTTTACCCCCAGCCAGCAACCAGGCACCATGCAGCCACTCACTCACTCCCCACCCCCTGCCCCGGTGGGATGGGGAGGAGAATCGAAAACAAGTTGAAACTCATGGGTTGAGATAAAGGAAGTTTAATGATTGAAATAAAAAAGAAAATAATACTACTAATAATAGTAATGAAAAGGAAGATAATAAAAAGGGAGAAAAATATAACCCAAGAAAGGCAAGTGATACACAATGCAATTGCTCACCACTCGCTGACCAATGCTCAGGTAGTCCCCGAGCAGTGATCTGCCCCTCCTGGCCAACTCCCTCCAGTTTATATACTGGGCATGACATCATATGGTGTGGCATATTCCTCTGGCCAGTTTGGGTCAGCTGTTCTGGCTGTGTCCCCTCCCAACTGTTTGTGCCCCTCCAGCCTTCTTGCTGGCTGGGGATGAGAAGCTGAAAAATCCTTGATTTGGTATAAACACTACTTAGCAACAACTGAAAACATCGGTGTGTTATCAACATTCTTCTCATCCTAAATCCAAACCACAACATTATACCAGCTACTATGAAGAAAAGTGACTCCACAACCAGGACAAGTAGTATGCCCACCAAAAAGCAGGCAACGAGCTTAATGGCAGATATGGACCAAATGAAGATCCAGAGGAGAGGACGATAAGAATAATGGGAGCTCTAGAAAACATGACTTCAAGGGAATACTGAGGCAAAAAGAGGTGAAAATAACATACAGATGAATATAAATTGGAGATATGAAAATAGGTCTTAATTCTGAAGAGGACTGAAGTAGTATAACAGAACAGATTTAAGACATTAAGAAAATACTAGTGAGGATAGAGAAACACACGAACAGGCTATGTAGGGCACCTGTGCAATCTCCATCCAAGAAGATTTTTTAACAACATGTTACAGAGATGTGTGAAGAAAAGGGGCAGCTCATCCCACAACAGGTCAAAAAGACCTGTCTAAGGTCCCATCCAGGCTTATTTTCTATAAGTCTAACTTTGTCTTTTGACCAGCATACTTGGCCCTAAGCCATTCTTTTGTCTCAAGTTCTTATTCAGTTACCGACTCCAGCAAACTCAGTACCAGGGAGTGAGAAAATATTCATTTCCTTATGTCTCTTTCATTACTTCAGAGTTCTGCTAAATGCAGCTAACTGGGGAGGAAGAAGAAGAGGCAACACAGATTCCTGATTTCAGATCTTGGCATTGAAGAAGAGAAGGTGCCAAACGTCCCAGATTTTGTGTTTAATCTTCTTTCCGGCCATTAAGAGATACATTTATAAATTCTATTATGAACTTAAGCCCAGTTTGGTATTTGTAAAAGCCCTCCTACTCCTCTTCCCCCTGGCCAAAACTCAGTAGCTTGCTTTTGTCACTAGCCCACCAGACCCAACTTGGCAGGATTCTTTTCTATTTCGGCTTTTAACCTTGGTTTTCCCATAGTGTCTCACAGATCACAAAGCATCTGGGACTTTGCTGAAGAACATTCCCATTAAAAAGTTTTACCTCAGACAACTGGTGATTGCCAGCTCACTAGAACCGGGATCTAACAACCTCCTGAGCAGAGGATGACATTTCTGTTCAGCCAGGTTCACAGATGAAATACTACAAATAGTGTCAAACAGAAACACCAATAGAAGGCTGAAAAAATGAAGTCACAGATTCCAAGAAAATCTACTCCACTATAATTCATTACTGCCAACTAACTCAACAAAAGTTACAGTAGTATAAAACCCCTTTAAGTCAGAATAAAATCAAATTCTTTCCCTCAAAGACAGCAATATATTTGATCATATTTTAAGGCAGTTATCTGCATTCTTTATTCGGTAAATATCAATTTTAAGAGTGTTAGATGCCAAGTACCACAAACCATACATACATAAAATGGAATATATAAATTACATTACAAGATATTGAAGGATAGCACCATGACATTTTCACTGAAGAAACCGACAGCTCTGTTATTGTCTAGAATGGTGTCTGTTAACTCCTAGATAACATCTGATTCTTAATTAAATAACACAAGCATATTCCTTTTGCATTTTTTATGGCTTTCCAAAAGTACTTTGGACTTGAGCTAGCAAGGCGATAGTGTAGGTGGAAAGAAATACAAGCTCTTTTACACAAGTAGCGATGGGAGAGAAAAATCAGAACTGAAAGGAGGAGAGTTTAACCACAAACCTAGCCAACGTGGAGGCACAGTGTGGAAGAAGATAAAAGAACAAGTCCACCCCCCGCACCACCACACACATTTCTCAACTGCTAGAAAGCAACTTGGTTTTTGGAGTGCAGTGACACCCTAAAGGTGGCGTTAAGCCTGAGTTTATGCCCTTCCTCATCTCATTTCCCAGTCAAAGCATTTAAGCCATAACATGCCTTGCCAGGCAGCGTTAGGCTGGCTGCAGAGGACGGCCATTTCCGAGAGGAGGTTCAGGAAGCGCCTCTCACTGCTTCTCTGCTCTTATTTGCCTCTTCTCAGTTGTGCCAGGAGAGGAATTCGGAACTCCTCCCCTCCTCTCCCATCTCAGAGAGGCAACAGATACTGTGAAACGCCACTGCCTCTCAGCAGGGGCACGGTGGGGAGGCCTGCGGCCTGCGGCGGGCCTCCCGCAGGCAGCGGCGCATCTCTGCCGAGGCCGGCTGCAACCGGGCCCCAGGCCCTGCTCCCGGGAGAGGAAGGCCGGCAGCGCTCCCACCTCCCCGGAGCAGCGCCCAGACCGGCGAACCCACAGACCGGCGCACCCGCAGACCGGCTCTCCGCACAGCAAGGAAGTCGAGCCTTTTGAGGTATAACCTCCCAGGTGGACTGGCCTTACAACAACAGGCTGAGATAAAATTCAGTGTAAACCTAGCCTGAAGCATAACCAGCCATTTGGGCCGCTCCTGTGAAAGGAGAAACACTACTTTGTTCTAACCATCAAAACTTCTGGTTAAAACTTAGCGGTGGCTGGGATATGAGAAGGTGATGTCTCAAAACCCAATATATCTTCTTCTTTTATTACCGAGGTAAAAAAGAGTAAAGTATATCTCTTGAACTTTTGTATTAGGGAAAGAAAAAAGGGCTCTCAGGCAAAGACCTTGAATGTCAAGTGATTTTTACGGCTATGTAATGGACCCTGAAAAACAGATTTTAATAGAAGTGTCAGTCACAGTCTGTAACTACTTCCATGCAAAATTACGACATCGGTGCTTAGCGAGGTTTTTAAAGCAACATCTGTAACAATACTAGGCGGCTGATCTGCAGGTTACTAGGACCAAGAAAACTAATTCAGGAACTTTGCATATTCCCAGCATTCGTGCCTCCTTCTGTTCATGAGGTCAACTAAACGTATTGCAAACTAGGCTCTGTTTGGACTTATTTTAATCACTTCTAAATTGGATATGGTTCTCTCTTCACCCTGTGCTTGTACAGTATTACCTAATCTCCTAAAAATCATGACAAATCACCTGTGAAGGTTAGTCATTAGAGTTCTTTCAGAAATAAGACCCATAACTAATAAACCTTGTCAAATGAACATGCTGGGGGGAGAAGGGGCAGTATTTTGAATTGGAAAATAATAATTGCCTTTTAATTACAAGGCATTTTCTAAGGAACTTTTTTTATGTGAAAAAAACAATATTTTCATATGAATTAATAGCTGGAGTTCTATCGCATCTCTCCATGTACATTTTGTCAACAGAACTACATTTTTCTCCAGCCCATACATAACCCTAAATGACAGTAAAAAATCCCTGATTTTCCCCAAGAGCTCTGGCAAGATCAAAGGACTGTGAAGGTTAGCTTTCATGAATTGTTTCCACGGGTAACTGGTCATACTAGATTTTGCAATAGCAGAATCGGATGTAGGGTAACTTGCGGAGATATTAATTTTTAACAACAGTAATGATACCACTGCATCCTTTCGTACTGTAAAGAAGCAGTACTTCTGATCTTGCTCACCTTGACATCTAAAATGCATCAACACATTGTTCCATGCACATAGTTTCGAAATACACACAAAATCAGGCCTAAGTTCTTGTAATTAAAGGAAGAAAAATATTGTCCAACACCACCCCGTTTCCAAGCCTCAGACCAGGTCAGACCTGTGGAACTGTAAGCTTTGTGACCTGCCCAAAGAGCAGCTCTGCCTTTCCCCACCGCTTGCTCTGAGACTGAATTTCTCTCAAACTCATCCAGAGACTGCCAGCTTGCTCACACACACAGCCTGAATGGCACTCTGAAGCAGAAACAGGGCAGTCTTGGGAACAAAAACTTCAGCTCGTCAGCGGCTGTGCATTCTGCACAAAGTGACATTTCTGTAGAATTTTCAAGTTAAAAATATGCAGATAACATACTAAACAGTGACAAAATGTACTTGCCAAGTCTCTACTATTATTAGTATACTTAATATCCTATCACCCAGCTAAGCTTCCTGTGTTGACCATGATTTTCTAAGGGAGTATTTGTGCCAGTTCTCTAGCACTAGAATAGATGAAGTTTGAACCCGAGCTATTACCAATTCGCCCACTCCACACATGACCTTCTGGGTTATTTCTTCAGCGGCTTGCCCATACTGAGCTGCTACCAGCTAGCTTTCCTTCAGATTTGTGGGCCAGATGGAAAGAAGATACAGAATGTAAGACTGCACACCACATCTAAGGCAGCACATTTTATACCGTTTCTTTAGCTCTCCTGGTGCTCAAGTGGTTTGTTTAGACTTCACTAGACTGAAAGGTCTCCCCAAAATAGAAAGATACAGTGTTTCGGAGAAAAGGTTAAATCACGGTATGTGTTCTGGGTGAGAAAACCCTGCAAAAACAACTCCATCCATGCCTGCTGTAACAAGTACAACAGTAATAACTGAATAATAACATTTTAGCATCCAAAATACTTTAATTCAAAGCACCAGGAGAAATGATCTGATATTCAGGAGATTACATATGGCTCTTGATTAGCACAGCTAGTACTCTTGTTCTGTATGCTTGACTAGAAAGACCAAATAAGCATAGTCTTACAGGATACATACATAAGCTTGTGAGGTTTTATACATACGGATTCAAGTTTAAGCCTTCCATAAATCTGAGATTATTCTCCTTCCTAAAATATATATCTATATATAACTGACCATGATACAGTAATTTGGCATGGCAAAATACAGGCTTCTTTTCTCTGGAAGAAAGGAATTAATCTGGAATGCTAATCAACAAGGAGGAGAGTGCTTTCTGAAACTCAAGACCTACAAATCTCCTTGATAGGGCCATCTTTTTTCATTATTTCTCTGTTACATGGTCTCAGAACAGATGAGGAAAGATCAACAGACAACCTGGGGCGGCCAGGGAAACAGACAATAATCTTGTTTTCAGCAGAGGATCAAAACAAGCTTTGAGAAAACTAACTCTGGGTTTTATTTTCTCATAGAAGAAATGCATTTGTTTCCCAGTGTGCTTGAGCAGCAGGAGATCTACGAGCGACCAAAATAATGTGTACCTTAAGCCCAAAAGAGCCATAATTTATTTTAGTCACAGAGCACAAGAAGCTGTCTTCACAAAGCGGCCTCTTCGCACCCTTCCACAGAGAGACTACTTGCTGCATTTTAAGAACAGACACACAAAAACACATGGAGAATCATATCTAATTAGTATTTGTTGAAGTGCATTTAGCATTCCCTGAGCATTATACGGGTTTGAAACAATCTAAGCCTCTAGTTCAGCTGTCTGTTACAGTTAAAAATACTTAAGTTAAAGTCTCCCTCCCTTTTTTCCCTTTCTCCTATGTTGATTCTGTAAGATAAGACAAATGCCAAAGAAATCCACTGTTTAGCTGCAGAGATTAATAAAAACAGTCAAGGGCAGAGGAGATGGGCAAGAGAATCAAAAATAACTCAAATGCCCTGGCTCACCAAGAACGAAGCGAACAAAATCAAGCAAAAAGATCAGCAAATAAGAGTCATCATCACAACATTCTTAATCCAGACCCAAGCAGGCTCCACTACAGTTGAAACTTGTCAATCACAGAGTGCTTAAAACTGATGAGGCTGCCTCCTTTTATCAGTTACGCACCAACACATTCAATCCTCTTTTCTAAACCTGGAAGAAGCACCTCTTTTCTTTCTGCTCTGGGCAAATCAGTCTTTTCACATTGAGACAACAGCCTGCAGAAGAGTGAGCCACAATGAAGATTATGTTCTCATCAGTACCATGAAGAGCCATGTCTAACTCTACTAACAACCTCCTTTCAGTAAAAAGAACAATTTCAAACAGCAGCAGCCACAAAATTCACAATTTTCAGTGGCACACAACACCACACTCTCACATAACAGCTGAATGCCATCAGATTTATGAGATGCTCTATTTCCAGATATGCCCTGCGAAATCTAACGCAAAGTTTGCAGTAGGAAGAAACAGCGATAGGAGTTAAGAGAACTTTGTTGACAAAGCAAATTGCACAGTCTCTTTTCAATTATGGGACCATTTTTCATCTTACAGTCACAGAGGAAAGGAGGAGGAGGCAAAGAAGAAAGAACAATTATAGTTTATAGCTCGTATCAAAGGGGGTTGTATAATCCATGTTTCAGCATTGTTTTTCTTTCAATCTGGGGGAAAAAAAAAATCAATAAAGCAGCTAAATGTATGAAGTTGAGTGAGTTTAATTGTGTCATGGTTTAACCCCAGCCAGCAACTAAGCACCACGCAGCCACTCACTCACCCCCCCGGCCCCACAGTGGGACGGGGGAAGAAATCGGGAAAAGAAGTAAAACTCGTGGGTTGAGATAAGAACAGTTTAATAGAACAGAAAAGAAGAAAC
>JAOBAS010000020.1:25054245-25065792 GCA_025311575.1 Elanoides forficatus
GCTGGGTATTCTTACTGGAATTTAGAATTCAGTGTAAGTCCAATATATGGGTTGTTTGGGTTTTTTTAAATCTGAAATATTTTCACAGTATTATTCACTTGATAATTCTTACACAGTTACAATACATGTTTACAGTCTGAAGCCAAATTTGCAGTACATCATTTTAGAAATCCTCACATCTAAATACTGTAATACTCTCAGTATCACTCCGAGCAAACAAACAATGAAATCAAAAGCTTGATCTATGAAGCACCACAAGGATAGAATTATCTATGCTACGTTATCTACCCACATGACCATGTAATCCATCTAACCAAAGAGGCAAAAGTAAAAAAAAAATTAAAATCACAATTCAAGAGCATCTTAATTATTTTCACCACCCAGTCACTATTCTTCAAGCATTGCAGACACGCTCCTCAGCTCCAAAGAAAAAGAATTCACAGTCCTTTCTAATGTAAGCCTACCCAGCATGCATACTTAGCCATTCATACAATCATCTGAAGGGATTTTCTATTCTCATTACCCACATCTGAGTAAAATAATAAATCATGGAGAGAAGGTTAAATAGCTAACTAGAAACTGTTTTGCACCATATCAGCACATTGTTTTCTTGTGGAGCTGACTTTACAACTATGGAGGTGCTATTAGAGAAACAAGATTTTGGGAAAATGCCACAGGTCTTGGAAAAAATCATGACACCGATGTTGCAACTAACGGTGCTACCTCTGACACCACTGCACACAGAATGCCCAGATGAAAAATACCATGAGTTCTCTTTTCCTCGCTTATTTTTACTTGATGGTGCAGCCCTTATGTTCTTTGTCAGTCATCCTCTCCCATCTAAGCCACTCTAAATGTATATACGTGCACAAAGCTATACCACAGATAAAACTGAGAACTAGAATAATGAAAATATGATAGTCATTTCACTTCTCCACTACTATATAAGAATCCCTCCCCACAAATGCTACTCAGGCTCACCTGCATAATTCTACAGATCTAGGATATGTTGTTTCAGCACAAGTATACATTATTAGAAAACACAAGAAAAATACATCAGAAGTGGTTACGTAGTATTTTGTTTGTACTGATCTCCACAGAGCAAACGTATACAAAAATCACAAATTACAGTTTAGAATTAGTAATGTACAACTTAGACACAGAAATACTTGTTTTCTGAAAACAAGCAATGACCTACACCCCACAGCACACATATAATCCCACATTAGTCTTGAAAGCATATTTTAGCAGTATTTATATTTACACTGAATTTAAATTAGATTATCTCACTTTCAAATTATTTTCTGCAAGTAACAGAATGCTCACAGCAACACTGGCTATTTTTGAAAGGGAAGTAGAAGAAAAATAAATGAGAATTCATGAATACTGTGATTATCTGCCAACATTGACAAGCAAATTTTGCCCTCCTTTCTCAGGAGTTCTTAAAAGACACATCACTTCAGTCAAATACAAGCTGTATTATACATACGTTACATATCCACAAAATATATAGGTGCAGCTAAAGGGGTTGCTTGTGATTTTCTTTCTGGAAGTAGGAGGAAACACGTACAGCCAAGTCAGCCCTTAATAAAAGGGTAATCGATTCACCTTTCCAGTATAAACTTGTCTTTTAAGGAGGCTTTACTCTGGCTTTTAAAAACCCACAGAAGCAGAAAATCTTCTGTCTGGCTGTCTTAAGACAGCTGTGTCCTTGAAGATGACCTCACCAAATTCTCAGCATCTTTGCTCATGGAAGGGAACCCTAGACTTGTGATGACTTTATACGAGGTCTTTGTTCATCCCTTGCCTTATAATGCATGAGCCTGGTATCTTCGGAGAACAGCTGCAGGGCATTTCATAAAATAGCTGATTATTAAGATCGATAAACAACCATAATGTCCATGTTTTTTATACGACAAATTCATTAACAGTTGTTTCCAAAGACAAAATAATTTCTATGTCCATAAATTTCCATGGTCCCTCACATTAGTGCTATTTTATACGGTACAACAATAAAAAAGATGCCGTTTTAAATTATCAACATGACAATGGAGTTATATCATTACAGCTGACCTGCTCAAAATTGGAATCTACTGCTGAAGTCTGCTTGAAATATATAACTTGTCTATATAATTTTTCTTGTTTGTAGTCCCTAAATGGAATTATAAACAGACCATATAGTCATATATGATGTAATGTACTTCATAAAATATGTTCTACGCTAAGTCCTCAATCAACTTTCAGGAATATCAAGTGGGGTTTTTTTTTCCCCTTCTTCCATCCTCCTTCTATGCTGTAGAAATAAATTAACAACACTCCAAACATATTTAAAGAAGGTATGCTTTTCTACGTAATCTAGAGAAAATATGCTCTGTGCTAAGCAAGCTTCTGCCACCTTACTTGTGGTAGCATTCCCAAACAGTACAAATATTCACATAATGTGCCAATATATATGATATATACAAGACAGAAGATTGGAATTACACCCTCCATTCTTAGGTTTTGCTTCCGTGCTTACATTCCTCCATAAGCATAACTTATTTTCTGTGTGTGCACGATCTGATACGTCAGAATGCCAACATTACAGGGCATTCGTTCTCTCTTTAC
Source organism: Elanoides forficatus (assembly GCA_025311575.1). Lineage (NCBI taxonomy): Eukaryota > Metazoa > Chordata > Aves > Accipitriformes > Accipitridae > Elanoides > Elanoides forficatus. The sequence goes on from JAOBAS010000020.1 coordinate 25,056,853, forward strand.
TTCTCCACCTGAAACAGTTTACAACACTGTACGTCAATACAAGTTTTTTTCTTGTAAAGATTAAAATTCATCCAGCCAAAATCTTCGGAGCCATGAAAAAAAGGTATTCAGTGCCTCCTAGTTCCAAGCCAGCGCTCTTTCACTCACTAGAACAATTTGAACTGTGAGGATCAAACAATAGCTTCATCCTGAGCTCAGAAATTTAGAATCATCTACTAAGCTGGGAAGGAGCCAAGTATAATTCTGAAGAGTTACACAAACTGTTAAAAAAAAAAAGAAAGAGACAAACCACAACCTTACAATATACCCCAATATTTATAAAGCTTGATGTTTACAATGTCATATAAATGACTCATATATTCTGAATAAAATGTTACTTTCAAAATGTTGTTATGAATACATATTACCACTTAATATTCCTTCCATTAATTGTGCTTTTTGGATTAATTTATTGTTGGCTAGCATTTTCGGCCACCTGCTCTTACACTCAGCTGTACTTTATACATCATTACTAGACAACTGAAATCAATATGACTACTCATAGCGTAAGACAACTGAGTGGGGTAAAGACTGACAAAGGCTTTCACGACTCTGACAGATAAATTAAGTTTTTATAAAACCTCTTTGCACCAAATTTAATAGGTCAAGATTCTCAGCCTGCTTCAGTACAACTGACAGTATAAACAAAAAGGTTATAGAAACTAGAAAGCCTGTAAGGCTTTATATGTTCAAAAAGTATTTTGAGTTTTAGCCTGAGGTTCAGATGTGGTCAGCCCTTCAGCTTAGGTATGTTTGATTTATGTTCAAAAGCGATGTATTCTAATAGGGAAAAGAAAAACAATTACGGAGTTACTTCCTGGTTTGGTTGGACCCTTTTCTTCGTGTCTCAAAAATACTATCATTCCTTCAGTGGAAAATTGAAATTTGTTGTTGCTCATACAGACAGTTTACGGAATTTGTCATGTTTAGCTTTGATTAGTACAACATTCTTCCCTTAATTCTTTCCTGATTTTATTTTCAATTTGGCTTAGAAAAACTGTCTACGCCCTTTAAGTCTGGCACTTAATATACGGTAACGTAAAGAAGAGCGAAACACGAAATCTAGAAATGTGAATATACTATATATAAGTTTCTTCAGCTAGATTGAATTTAGCATTCATGAAAAATCACATTAATGCAATTAAATGAGGTACCTTCCACTTTTCCACAAAGAGTCAACAGAGTAGCAATGTCAACTGTATTACATTTCCCATTTTGGATCTTCCTTCTCTCTGGAAGAATTTCCTCCGGAGGAGCTCTTGCAATTTATTTTTACAGTGAATCAGTTCACTGTTGAAACTGTTCAACAAACGGACTAACAAGTGACCCATTTCATTTTGCTGATTGTAGCAAGAAAATATAATAATGGATTTAACACACCAGTTAATTTATTTAATGCCTGGTAAGGAAACTGTTACTGGTACTAGGAAAACGTGCAACTTCAACAGATACATCTTTTTGTAGCAGCTGGACAAGTGAGTAGTGGACTACGTCCTTCTTAGGTAATTTTTGTATTTAATTCTTTTTACATTTGTAAACTATATATCATGGGGGGAATCTGATAAAACCCCCCACAGTCAAATCGGTGAGACAGACAATAGATATCGGGAAATTCTGGTCATTATTGATCAGATTCTGTATCCTCAGTGACCTACCACTATCCATCTACACATACAACTTTCTTTCATCTTATTCAGTCATGAATACACCTAATAAAGCCTGCTGAGAAAATACGGGGGGGGGGGATCAAAGCTCTCTTCAAAAAGAAACATATCACTCAGTCATCTCAAAAGGCAGGCCTTAGGAATAGCTAGGCATTATCACACTGTATCTGACTCCCTAGCCTATAAATGATTAATGGGACTGCTGAGGGAGTTGTTATTGCTATCAGCACACACATCTCACAAACTGCATCAGCTGTGAACCCTATAAAAGTTGGAGTAGAAACAAGACTTCAGATGAGAAAATGGAAGAAAATTTCTGAGGTATGAATTATATCTCTACTTTCTCCGTACAGTTAACGGAAAGAACTGAAAAAATTCTGTGTTGGACATCCCAGGGGTGAGAAACAAAACAATTAAAGGTGGGAGACAGAAAGATAGGCTTTAGCAGACAATAAATGTCCCATCCCAAAAAGCAGCTTCTATTAACTGTAGGATTCGCAATCTGCCTGGGTTGTAACAGACACAAAACAAAAATCCCTTATGGTATGCAGAGGGGTTTTTTTCCTTGGTTTTAATCCATTTTGGACAGACTGATAGGCTTTCCATAGCTAGGGCCATCACAAGAGGTGGACAGGACAGCTGTTGTAGAAAGGGACAGAATGAGTATTTGGCAGAAAATAAGAAACTGTCCTGTTACACTACTAAACTTTCTGCAGGGCCTGACACAGCTCATGGGACATTCTTTACTCAGTCTGTGGTAAAGACAAAAAAAAAAAAACCCAAACCAAAAAAACCAAACAAACACACCCAACCAAAACAAAACCAGAGAAACCATTCAGTCTCCTTCTAGAAAACGTAATCACAAAGAATTGCCAGAGAGAATTTTTTCCTTACATAAACCATTACCGATAGCTAAACATGTCTCCCATACTGTAGTACCACCCGTGCTCCAAAGCATCAAATGGGAACCTAGGAGATCTTCATAAAACTTCTCTTCACTGGAATTCAGTCTTCACAAGTGATCATGTAAGCAAGTAAAATACATGTACTGGCCATATCTTCTGACCGATCAACAGCAGACCAGTTTCAGTAGTTTGGTAACATTCAAGAGAAGAGCCAACTTCTCCTTGTGGCTACAAAGCTATTCCACTTCTGAGCCTGAAAACTTTCATTGGTTTTCAAGGTCAGTGGCTCAACTACAAACTGAAATGCAAAGGTAGCCATCCTGGCTACTTGTTAAAATACCACCTTGGAAATGAGAACACTCTATTTAATCTCTCTTCAGCTGAGGAGTACCTGCAGCCCAAGTTGGCAAAAAACCAGTAGGCTATTATAAAAGAAGCTGGATGGCTGCAGCACATGTGAGGGTGACGCACGGGATCCTAATCAGAGTTTGAGTGCCCCTCCGCTTTTCACAGTTCCAAGAGCCCCGCTGCCTACCAGCTTACAAGAAGAAGATGTGGTAGGTGTGCAAGAACCTACAACTGGCCCTGGTGAACTGTGCCATCCAGATCAGAGGTATCACTACTTCCAAGACAGCACAACGAGAAGGACAGTGGAGGAGCTGAGCTCACCCTCGCACACCTACGTGCTTACGTTCCACCTAAGAGTCATTCACGTTTAAAACTGTGCAGCTGCCATTGAAAGCTGTAAGGATCCGTAACCTATCGCAGAAACATAGCCATCTATGAAGTTCAGGCATGGGTGCCACTCCATGCTAGCCAGCCAGCTATTTCAAATGAGTAATTTCTCTGACTGACATTGCTAAAGAAGGCAGAATGTAATTACCTGAGCTGAATAGGATACAGGTTCAACTGGATCTTTAATGATCAGAAGTGTTTAGGGCTTTCATTTCATGTCTCATTCAAAAGATAAATAAGTACCATTCCAAAGATTAGATTGTCAGCGTACAGAGAATGTCTCTTCAGAAAAAAAAAAAAAAAAATCAACTAAGAAAGGGGATTTCACTCTTTCACATAAAAACTCCATCATTTATGTTTGTTTCTGAAATGACTGATCTACTTAGTAGATATTACATGTTGAAAGAAACAATTCAGATGCTACGCAGCTTTAGTAGCAGAAAACTCCAGCTATTGAACTGCCTGAGTTGCTAAATCAGAGGTTCTCTTTTTAAAAGCAAAAAATTGATTGATATATTTAGGAGAAACTCTATTTCTGCAAATGTGAAGGACTGAACTGATTTTTATCATAACATTATTAAACGTTTGAAAATAACTTTGACACATAGCTCCTTGAGGTTGAGTATGACTGTTATTTTAAAGCTACTGCAATCATAAGGGAACTAGCAAAAAAAACGTTCAGCCAGACAATCCAAGTTACTTCTGTGCTTCGCATGTACTTTACATTAAGTACGGTATTATTTTAACATCTCGCATATTTCTTCTCTGGGGACTAAAGGCATGAACAAAAGCCTTACAAAAGCAACAGGAATCTGCACAGTGAGTTAGTGAGCTTTGAATCTGGAATAAGCTTTAATGCCACACTTCCTAGGAGATAAGATTCACAGGCCTATCTCACACCCAATGGGTATTAATCCATTGATTTTTCTGGTATTTCACCAGGCGTGATATGCTGGATTATCCAGAAAAAAGCCCACTGTGAAGGGGAGTCTTCAGGTACATCAAGTACTTTCTGCAGCAGAACAGACGCGTCACTATCAGACTACAGACAATAAAAATGTTTCATCTGGTACAGAAAAAGCCTTGGAAGGGGAAAAGAAAGTTTGTAAGGTTCCACATGAGCAAAACTTCCTATTTCATTTCTTCTCTGTACATACACACGAGTACAGTCCTAAAAAAAAACTTGTTTTCTTGAGTCCACACACCAATTTTAATTCAGCAGATTTTGCAAAGAGCCACCTCCTTCTGTTGTAGGCTTTTCTTCGCTGTAGCATTGTATAACAACCACCCAATTCTGCAGTCTTCCTGGAGCAGATTTGAAAACCCTGGGTGTTAGTCTTACAAAAACAGATACTCAAAAGGACTGAAACTCAACACAGTTGTAGATGTTACAGAGGCTACCTCAGTTAATAAAGAAAGGATGACACTCCCTTCAACGAGGGTTTAACTCACTTTTTCACCCTGACTCCTAAAGGAAAATAATTGGATTAGTCATCCTCATTGTCCATAAACTGCAGTCTACATAAGTCACATAAGAAAGTGATTGCCATTTTATTCGCCTTCCAAGGATTATATGAATGGGGGCATGATCTCTTCCTCTGAATGTCAGCCCAATGAAAGCAAGTGGAGGTGGCTATTGCTTTTGTAGCGATGAATTCCCATCAACATGGGAAAAGATCTTGCTGGTTACACCTACTTTTTTTTTTTTTTTTCCTGTGGCATCACTTCATCAACATAGTGTTCTTCTCATACCATAACTTTTCAGGGGGGAAAAAATCATCAATTAAAAAAGAAATTATGCAGAAAAACTGACTTTTTGTCAGAATTAAATACACAATAACCTCTACAACATCAGCATGTTGTTTTGCTCCATTCCTTTCACTTGTCCCATTATTTCTCAAAAGAAATTGTTTTTTGATGCTGGTTCTGATGACTGAGGCACATTTTCTCTCACTACACCTTGATTAACTTCAATGAGATCACTCATGAAATATGTTAGCATTCACTGTATTAAACTTCAGTAGAAATATGGCTCTATATAGTAAAATCCTTAGCTGTACAAATTTTCTAGAGAAACTGAATTCTCCACCCAGTTTGAATAGGATCTTATTGCTAGATTAGCTAGTTAGAGTTGTACCATAGATCGACGAGTTAAAAATGGCATATTTATCGTTGGTAACAGCAACTAACACAGCTTGTTCCACATAAAAACCCCACTCTAAATGCTCTTTTATTTCACTAGAGCCATTTATTTTTCATTTCACCTAATTCAATTGCACCAGATCCTAAGGGTTCCACCCAGGTGAAATTCCCACTGAAGCCAAGAGAATTTCCATCTTAAAAAATCTAAGTACTTCTCTGCCCCTGTTCTGCACATCTCAAGTTATATTTCTAGGTTACCAGCAAATTTAAATATTCATGGTTGATTCTCCAGTCCAGAGCAGGCTATTAATAAGAAAAAGTAAGGTGGCAAAGAGCTTATTAAACTCAGTAATGTCCCCTAAATACTGCCTGTAGCTGGACAGAGTGAGGTAGTTTTGATTTAACATTTAGTTAGTCCACTACCTATTCCAGTATTTCTCCTTAGAATTATTCTGGTTTTCACTGATGTAGGCATCTGCCTGGAAGAACCGAAAAAGGGGGTCAGAATGTCCTGACATACTAGGTCGTAAAATTAGCATTACTGCACTGCACTCAAAGCAGACTTGTTGGGGTTTTGTTAATTAACCATGGTAAAATGAGATGTGTTTTGTAGTTAATTCATCGTGAAGTAGGTATTTTAAAGCAACTGCCTTTTCTGTACAGCTCATATCACAAGAAATGCTTCATATACGGAAACTTCTTAGCTGCAAAATGGAAATTTCATTGATATATATCTACTTGCTCAAATATGAATATTTGCTCACATTTTTCAGAGCTTTCTAATTCTCTGTTTTCTTTAATATATTCAGTGGTGATTCTGCCACTTGAAACAAATTTAAATCCCATTGCCTGGGTTCTCAGAATCCAAGAGGAAACCGCAGCAGATACAACTGCACAGAAGGTGTGGGAGACGTTCCTGATGATAAACTGGATGAACGCTAATGCAGGGGCTGAGCACGTCAAGAAAGGGCCAAAGCAACATGGCCTCCTGCAGAGAACGAATTCCAATGCCTCGGTTTGAGCAAGGCTTTTGCACAAAATTCCGCTATGTAGGCTGCAGGCTGTAGGAAGTTCAGAGGGAACACAAGGCTTTTATATTTGGAGCTTCAGCAGTTGCTACTGCTTACTTTACCTGTCTCTTTCTAAACATGATGTTCCTTCTGTAGTACATAATTGGAACTTATGGATGAACAAACATCTAACACTGTGTGTAGCAGCACGCGAAACAAAGAAAGAAAACAGGAACAAACCAACCGCCCTTTCCCCCCGTGTTTTCCAGGTGCTAAGTAGAGGGCAAAGAGAGGCCCTAACATTTTCTACCTGTTTAGCTAGAATAGCCTATATTCCTCACAGCATGCTTTTCTCTCACCTAAGAAAGACAAGCATCTCCTTTTTGCCTGCGAATACTACGTTCACTGCGCTCTGCGTCTTCCAGGCACATGATGGAAACAAACCATACGAGCGTCCCTCTATTGGCATAGTTACAGTCAACCTGGGGAAATGCACCGGATCCTTTTGACGTGCATCTCTTTACCACCGAAAGGCAAGTTCTCCTTCACAGAGGTATGCCACTGCATGACAGCACCCAAGTAGCGTAAGGCGCAACTCCAGGAGTGTTGTCTTTGCCGAGAGGCTCCCTAAGGAGCTGGGCATGCAGCAAGCCCAGCCCCAGGGGAACACAAGGACTCTCACTTCACTCGTCCCTTCACTTTGCCCTGGATGTTACTCCAAGCCAGACAACAGCTGGCTGGCCCCACTGGTTGCCCAGCGCAGCTAGTGACATGGGAATGGGGACATATGGGGGCTCATAGAACACATCTGGGGGAAGGAAGGACACTTGCAAAGATGCTCCAACTGTTACAGCTCGTGTAAGCATTCATCTGAACGGTGCTCTTGTATTCCTGCATTTTCTTAAACTTCACAGAGTTCACGCAGCCTTGTTCTGTGAAGGGCCTTTTGAAAATTCATCTCAACTGTGGCAGAGGGTGTCTCTCATGTAGAACTTGGCTGACTCAATCACTAAATTCTGGTGCACTAAAGAGCCATTTTGATTTAAAATGGTTCTGTGAAATCTATGTTCATTAGTTCTCACCACATCAAAAAGTCAATTTTTAATAGATATTCAATCAGTTCACCCCATACGGCTACAAAGACCACTCATCTCTAATGTTAAGACAATTCCTAACAGCTTTTTAAGAGATTGAACACAGGTTACTATCCAACACTTTGGCAGGGTACCTGAATCTAAAGGAGATGGTATAACTTTGTTTGGAGTTTCTCCTTCTGTTAATTGCTTCTTTATCACTGGAGATGTAGGTGAGCCATCAATCTCCTTCTAAGCTTCCTGCTCTTTTCCTTCCCTTCCAAAGAACTTACTGTCATTTTCCTTTTAGATTTTGCATTGCCTGCTTTTCAGCAAGAAAGACATAGCGAAGGAGTAAAATCTGTTGCTCCAAAAGAAAAGGAAGATGCAAAGCCACTGACTTCATGAAATCACATCCACTCATTTCTTTAAATATCATGTGTATTTTCAGTTCACTACTAGGGTAACTAAGGAATAATAAAACATAGCAGCTATTTTTGTAAGCTCTATAATAAGTTCTATAGTGGATCTACACAAGATATTAATCCAAGAACATCCAGAACAGGAACTGGAACACAAAGAAAGATGGCATGCCAAGACACTATCTAGAGGTATTTTTCGTAATGTTTAAGGCAAGAGAATAAAGATCTTAGAACCTGGCTTTGGATCTTATATGCACTATAAAGTTTGATCAACAGAAATTACCTCTTGATTACGTTGTTTTGCACAAATCCAAATGCAAATTAGATGTCAACTAGCTAAATCATGCCTTTCCCTTGTCTAAACAAAACTGCATCCTTAAGTATTACCTGACAAGTCCAGCTGGCATATAGACACTGGTCAGGGTGAGGGCAGTGTAATTTGAATGGGGAAATTAAAACTGTAGGAACCTAGAGTAGCGAGCATAATCCCAGACAGGATAAGCAATACAATACTATCCAATTTCTAAGTGCAAGCTCTGGGGACCAAAGTGGGGCAAAAACCAACACCATATTCTGTGACTTAAAAAAAATACGATGTCCCTCACCAAGTCAGAAGATGATAAAAGAGATATTTTATGACATGGTGGGTTGACCCTGGCTGGATGCCAGTTGCCCACCAAACCTGCTCTATCACTCCTCCTCCTCCTCCTCAGCTGGGCAGGGAAGAGAAAATATAACGACAGGCTCACGGGTTGAGATAAGAACAGGGAGAGATCACTCGCCAATTACCTTCATGGGCAAAACAGACTCCACTTGGGGAAACTAGTTTAATTTATTAACAATCAAATCAGAGTAAAGAGAAGTAAAACCAAATCTTAAAACAGCTTCCCCTCATCCCTCCCTTATTCCCAGGGATAACAACTTTGCTCCCAGATTCTCTACTTCCTACC
>JAOBAS010000020.1:25065892-25097799 GCA_025311575.1 Elanoides forficatus
GGGGAGGATGGAAGACAAGGAAAAGGAATAATATTTGGAGAATTTCTTTTTTATCCAACACCGTCTGCTTTTGACTTTGGCTAAAGCCAAAGTATGAAAAGATTTTCCAAGTGAGAAATAAGTGGGATCTCAGAATATCCACACTTTCAAAATAGCTCCAGTTCTGTCAGTTTGAAAGATGTTTTAAGACACATTGAAAGGAAGCAAGATAGTCAAAGAAGGAGCACTTTGACAAACAGGTAATTTTGTATTAGTTATTATGTAAGCATTCAGAAAAGTGGGAACAGAAAGAGAAGGTTAATGTGCCAAACAGAAGCATTTAATACAGTAGTTAATGTAATATATATCCCTCTCTCTCTTTCATTCACCTTTTTTAAAACAAGTAATTCCTGTGAAACAGAGGAAGAGAAGTAATTCCAAAACCCCATTTAAAAAAACATAGAATACTATGTATTTTGTGCACTTTAAATGGTAACACAATCTTGCAGACTGTATATTTTATGATCTTTTCATCCACTCATCCAGCAGCCATTTTGCATTTCATCTCTTCTGAGAAGGAGATAGGAAAACAGTTATCACTGTTTTTTGAGAAAAGCTAGAGAACCCTAGGTGAATTGCACATTTCTACTATATGATTATCAATCCCATCATTTTCCAAAGATTTGCTCTTCTGAAGCCCTCCTGTGCTTTTCTCATTCCAGAAATGCAGATGCATTGTGTCATGATTACTATCATATTCAAAGTATTTCAGTAAATCTTGTTATTATAGTCCTTGTCACCAAATATCAGGACATGAAAACTAAGGGTAAAAACAAGTATAATTCTCTACTACCAGTATCTAGAAACAAAGCAAACAAGAGCTCCTTAAACATATTTTATTTCTAACAACCCCATTTTAAAAAAATAAATAAAACCAATACCCCTTCTTCCTACAGATAATAGTTAGAGTTTCATCATAAAACATCCCTGTAAAAACTATTTAATTTTCCACTACAAGGAGGGAGAATTTGATCTCTTATTAAACATTTTATGGAAAAGTCTAAAAGTGCTTTCAATTATTTATCTGAATTGAAATCTAGGCCTTGGAAACTGCTGGCATTACACACACACACATAATATTATCAGCCCACTGAGTGCTATTAGGTCATAAAATGCTGCTGTAGCAACATCTCTGTTACAGCTGCTGGTGCTCATGCAACTTTTACTACAGTTATAAAGCCATTTATTACATTTTCTTTATGATGCTAATGCATCGCGGTCTGTTATTTTATTGTTCCCACTGTGATAAAGACTGAAATGTATGATATTGTGCAAAAAAATACAAACCTAATAACATACCCTGCTGCATTAAAAATCTCTTAGATAAGCTTAAGAGGCTCATAAAAATATTAACAGGGGATACCAAAAGGGAAATATTTGGTGGGACATTTTCTTTCATTTATTTTACTGCTCCCCACAGAAAGTTTTTTAATTGTGCTTTGTCAAAATATACAAAGGATAATATGAATGTGACTTCTTTTCTTAATTATAATGTCATCATTGTGGAAGAATATAATTTGCAGTATGCTACGAGGAAAAATGGCTAAATAATATCTAAATAATCATTGAAAAGGAGAAAAGTCGTTAAAAATAATCATTCCCTTATACCCGGAGGTACATAGCAGTAGATAATTACAATTTGTTCAAATTGTCTAAATTTACCTTCCCTTTTAACATAATTTTGTTTTAAGAAAATGTGTTTCTTTTGAGGGACAATCAATTCACTTCATTAACTACTACCTGGTGCTAAGGTAAGTCTCATTTAGAGACTCATCCACCAACAGTACTATAATTCAAATAAAAATTCATTACTGTTTAGCTAAGGTGGAATCTCCAGGTTATGACTTGGATACTCTTCTGGATGTAGATTATGGCTAGTTTTCTCTTCAACAGTAAAGCGTGGAAGAATGACTTGAGTATTTTTATAGTTATAACACTGCATAAGGAAGACAATACCTTTTAGGAGGGCTCTGACAGTAAATATTCCTGTATTTATGAAGTCTAATTCCTTTTTCCTTAAAGACACTGAAACAACACTGTTCCCCAGAAATAACACTGTTTCTTCTTAATGTACACATGTAAAAAAAAAAAAAAAAAAACAGAAGAAGATTTTGACATGGATTTTAAAATCTACTTTTCTGACAACTTCTCACAGAATATAAACATCTAAATAATATTTGTAGTTTTGAAATAAACATTATTCTCACAATGTTAGGAAAATAGGATGGGCTGCTTTTTTTCTGTTGCATTTTCTAATCTGTTTATAAAATTTTTATTTTAAACTACTCTATATCCAACCAATACTTTAATACTACTTAGTATTTTCAGAAGCTGTGCAGTGGATTCCTCTATCAAATATTTGCAGGAGTTTACAAAAGGGGTCAGAAATTATCATAAAACTGATGGAGACAGTAAAGAGCCTGAGCCATCTCATAACACTTTTCGAGAGAACAAACTCCTGAAAAGCACTGAGTCCCATCCCCATGGAGGTTCACCAGCTGGTTCACTGGCTCCACCAGCTCAGCTCCACTAGGGCAAATAAGAACTAGGTGACTTTTCCAGCTTCTCAGGACATCTTAGAAAATATCATGGTAGAACTGGCCAAAGACTGATGATTTCATTGTTGCAAAGACGTTTGAAACTCAGTTTTTGTGGCCTCATAGAATAAAGTCCAAATTGTCAGGAAGGCCTCATGTATTGCTGAAAAATACATTTGCTGAGTGAAAAATCTCTCATTTTACATATTGCAGAACTCCCTCTCTCTCATTGTGTTTACTGTCAGCTTGCCTTTCCCCTTTTTCATTCCTCACTTCTCAAGTGCGAATGCTTTCTCTGACTGGCCCTATATGACCAAAGAGCTCTGCATCTCAGAAATCTTCCCAGACTATTGCCACAATTAGTATGCTCATAAAATCCTTTTGCTCTGAAAAAAAAAGACATCAGTCTGGGTCATTTTGAAGTAGGACAGTATGGGGTGTAAGGCAATATTCCAATACAACCTGCAATATGGAATTCAAACTTACAATGACTAAATCAAAACGTCTGGGTAATAGCTCCCCAGAATGCTTCAGAATAGAGAGTGCACTATAAAAATACACTTAGTGTATAAATGGGTACATTTGATCAGAAATATTTAAAGTACAAATTGAAACAATCTTAAGAATGTTAAAGAACAGAAGCTTTTCCTTCCTATTTAATCTTCTTTAGAGAATATAACTTATTCTGTAAAGTTTTCTATAGGTTTGATTATGTTACCATGTTTGCTAAAGATCTGGCCATTAGCTAGGGCCCTAATGAGCCTCATGTCTTAAACAAAAATAATCTGCCCCCAATGGAATATACAAGACACAGATAGAGATGAAGTTTGAGCCCAGCTTCCACTTTCATTTAGAGTGGTAGTTTTGCTTCATGGAGAGCTGCAGGCTACATTCCTCCACAACTGGTAGTACTCCGTCTTCTCACATCTCTTCTGGTGTGTCTGTAACATACAGGGGCTTTTTATTTTTCACCAAGAAAAAAAATCAAAAAACTGCTCATCTTACAGCAGCACAGTGAAACACAGATCATGCACCCAAAGTTTTCACAGGGCGGTGTAACATCAAAGCACAGCTACTGGCTTAGACACAACTTTGGCATCTGGCTCATCACAATGAACTGAGATAATCCATGTTCTGAGCTGGAAGTTCCAATCGCCTGGATAATTTTATACTCCTAAAGTTTTGCATATGACACTGGAGTTAAGTTGTACTGCCTCTGCCCAGGTGCAAACAAACTTCTTGGACAAAAAAATTTCATTAGTGTACATGTCTAGCTAAAAGCCCTCAGTCTTTTGTTAATTGGTTACTTATGCTCCTCACTCTGTTTGCTTAAATTGGACAGCAGTAGCCAAACAATAAAGGTTTTAAAATGTAGCCCTGAAAATATCTGATTTTGCACTCCCACTCTTGGCTGTGTTGGCTGACACAGAAAAAGTAATGGTGTTCCACATAGCTTCAGGGTAAAAATCGCACTTATTGACCAACACACCCTTCTTTTGTTTCTATGAATGTCTAGTTGAAAGTCATCTTTTTCAACAGATGCACCCAAAGATTCTCTATGTTGTTACAACTTCATTATTTTACAATGAATCCTATCAAATTGCCAGATAGAGGCTAAGATGCTTCACAAAATAAATAAGACAAAAAGAAAGCTTTTGGAACTTGTGGAAAAAATTAAGTGGTGGTGCAAGAGCAAACACATTCAAGATTAAATATTAATTGGTGTTGCATTGAAGATGCACAACATGAAATAAAGGGCTCTATAATAGTGTGGTGGGTTGATCCTAGCTGGACCCCAGGTGCCCACCAAAGCCACTTTATCACTCCACTCCTCAGTTAGACAGGGCCAAGAAAATGTAACGAAAGGCTCATGGGTCGAGATAAGGACAGAGGGAGGTCACTCAGCAATTACTGTCATGGGCAAAACAGTCTTGACTTGGGGAAATTAGTTAAATGTAGTACCAATCAAATCAGAGTAGTAATAAGAAATAAAACTAAATCTTAAAACACCTTCCCCCCATCCCTCCCTTCTTCCTGGACACAGCTCCACTCCCAAATTCTCTACCTCCTCCCGCCAGCAGCACAGGGGGACAGGGAATGGGGGTTGTGGTCAGTTCATCACACATAGTCTCTGCCACTCCTTCCTCCTCAGGGGCAGGACTCCTCACATTCTTCCCCTGCTCCAGCGTGGGGTCCCTCCCATGGGAGACAGTCCTCCCTGAACTTCAACATGGGTCCTTCCCATGGGCTGCAGTTCTTCACAAACTGCTCCAGCCTGGGCTCCTCTCTCCACGTGGCCGCAGGTCCTGCCAGGAGCCTGCTCCAGCGCGGGCTTCCCACGGGGTCCCAGCCTCCTTCGGCATCCCCCTGCTCCGGCGTGGGGTCCTCTCTCCCCGGGCTGCAGGTGGAGATCTGCTCCCCCATGGACCTCCCTGGGCTGCAGGGGCACAGCCTGCCTCACCATAGTCTTCATCACCACGGGCTGCAGGGGAATCTCTGCTCCGGCGCCTGGAGCACCTTCTCCTCTCCTTCTGCACTGACTTGGGGGTCTGCGGGGCTGTTGCTCTCATGTATTCTCACTCCTCTCTTCTGCCTGAAGTTGCACAGGGTTTTTTTCCCCCCTTCTTAAATGCATTATCAGAGAGGCGCTACCCCACCGCTGATGGGCTCGGCCTTGGCCGGCGGCGGGTCCGTCTTGGAGCTGGTCGGCATTGGCTCTGTCGGACATGGGGGAAGTTTCTAGCAGCTTCTCACAGAAGCAACCCCTGCAGCCCCCTGCTACCAAAACCTTGTCACACAAACCCAATACATATGACCACAAATAATCATACAAATAATAAAACATTAGAATATTAGAACTATTTCTTACCTGGAACGTCAAGATATCATCTCAGCTAACATAAAAGATTAATATAGCAGATATTCCTTTCATTACAAACAAGCAAAAATACATAGACCAGACACCTGATCATAACAAATAAACTAGATAGCAACATAAAAAAATTCCTTTCAAAAAACCCCCACGCCAAACCCTCTGTTTGCTTAGTGATTCTCCTGGCTTTTAAAACTAAACTTTTACAGTGTATGAGGCAGTGTAAGCACTACAAAAAGGAGTCCGGTCCCATCATGCTATGGTCAGCTGGGGGGATGAACGCTGTCCTGGGTGTGGGAGATTTCATTTTTCTTTGGCTTGGCAGTGTGAGATAGAACAACTTTTTTCTTCCACCGAGAGTTCCTTGTTGATTTGCAGACAGATGTCCCCTTGATCCTCAGAGACGGTCTTAATCAGATTCTTCTAGTAGATATTCTTTGATCTATTCCCTGATATCTTTACAAATGACAGCTTTGTTTCTTCTATCACATTAAGATATCACCCCTTGCCATTTTGCAATAAGCACCACTGGGGCAAATGCTGTAAACAGCTTGGCAGCAAATGGAGCAGGGCAACCTCAGGCACCTGGAGCATCTGCCTTCTCTGGATCTGTCACACCCTCAGGAGTGTCGTATCAACCACAGCCACCGTTTTCTGTAATAAGTTAAGCATCATTCACTTCACCCCTCCTATCTTGCACTATACTGGCTTTGCCTCACCTTGAAATGAGAGGCTTTAGAAAGAAGCTCATGCAAAGCCTTGTGCCCACAGCTGCACAGCTGGTTTGTTTCCCAAAATAAACCTTGCTTTGTATTTTACAAAAGATCTTAGACACATAAAGGTAGGGAGTTTTGACATTTAGCTTACCGTACTCACTGAAAAATCTCTTTCTCTGCTTTGCTTTTTGTTTGCTTATTTTTTTTAAACCAGGTTCCTCAACTGAAATATCTTTGATAACTACACACCTAAAGATTGATCCAGCTCAGGAATCAAAGAAATAGCACACTGAAATACAATTCTCACATTTTTTTCCCTCTCTAGGGTCCAAAGAAATACAGACTGTAGGGAGTTTTACCCAAAGGGCTGCAGAAGACAATATATTCCAGAAGAAGGAATTTAAGAGGCAAGTATACAAAGAGGTATGCTGCCTCTTAGACAAAAACTCCAGATACTGCCAACTATTATTAAACAAATCAGCTAAAGACCTCATTTTCATGACATACGCATGACATCCAACTTCAAGTTACAAGCATAGCAACATTTCATTACACACCTGTGAAATCTATGACTGCACTGAAGATTCCATATATAACTAATGCAATACTGCAAGCGTTGATTTTTTTTTTTTTCCCCTCCACTCGCAATATAATTATTGGGATTCAAAATACATTTCTCAGCCACGGTACATACTGAAAAACAACCTCTCACCCCAATATCAGACACTCTTTTGTATACGCAGTCCAAAAAAACCCACAAAAAAATAACCCCTGTAATTATCACATCCTGATGTTTCACTGCCATGCCTTACCCTTGCTCCTGACCGTTTACAATCAGCAGGTAATTCTTTGACAGCACTCTATCATTCTGTGAGAAAACTGTTCTCCAGTGCTTTACAAAGACTATAAATACACATGTAGCTACCGCAAAAATATTTACCTCTCTGAGCTCCAGCCTACACAACATCCTTCTAATCTACCAGAAACATATTCCCCGTTCATCGTGTACCAGCTCAGAAAGTAGCTGTCATGAGCCAGGGAAGCAAAGATGTGGTGCAATTGTTTTGACTCCCTTTTGAAGGCAATGCCCCACCACTGCCAAAAGCCCTCCTGCAGCTTTTGGAAAAACACTGCACTTTCCTTGACTTGCCCCTAGTTGGGAACCCGCTGCTTCAAACCCTTCTGCCGTTTCCTGCTCATTGGCCAAAGTTATAATTTGTACGGACAGGTACTGTAACCAACTCCTTGCCACCGCTGGTCACCGTCCCAGAGCTCTATAGAAGTTGGCATGTATTTCTTAGACGCACGCACAGGACTCTACCTGTAGGTGCTCAAGGAACGCCTGCAATTTCTAGGCACTCAATCATCTGTTGACTCCTGCCTTTGATATCGTAGATTGTCCTGCCTATGTCATCCCCAGCGTTTCATCAGTGGCAGTAGCGACTAACATTCCACAACTATAGAATCATGGCGAACGCTGTCTACAAAACATTAAAGAGCATTAAAACTCCACTGACCTGTGGCTCATACACAGAGAGAGAAAAGCAGCTCAAGGAATGATGGGATTTTTTTTTTAACACTGCAAAAATATGAGACGGAGACAACATCACTGGATGGAAAATTAGGGCATTTGAATCCACGCTGCCAACAACTCTCACAGAGTACTACGTTTGCGTTCAACTCTGCGCACCAAAATGTCTCTCAGAAGCCTTTAACAGGGATCCCTGCCAAGGATGCACCTGGGTTTAAGCCAACAGTGTTACATACTGTTAAGGATGCATATGCCCAGCTCAGCTGTCAGGCATGTATATGCTGGAACCATACAGCAATGTCAGCAAAAATTCTAACATAAAAACTTTCTAGCACAGGCATCACAACTGTGTTAAATATGATCACAAATGGTAATGCTTGCAGAGATCATTGATTTCAGCCCTGGCCGGCTAAACATGAAAAAACCCCAAACAAAAAATTGCTAAGAAGATTGAATTAGAACCTAAATAGAAAACAACAAAAAATTATGTAAGAAGCATCAAGCGCATACTTAAAGAAACAGCATTATAAAGATTGGATGGAAGGAGGAACTACTTGACAGTATCTCTGGATATCAATTTGCAGTTCACCTTCAAAAAGAAAAGGCAGCCCCACAACTGTTATGATGATTCCTCATTTCAGGCAAAGCAACTGGCAAGAGGTAATTCCTCTTAGCAGCATGTTGAATTATGTATTTGTACATAAGCCTTAAATATGTATTTTAATTTCACCTGAGTAAATTACCAGCGTAAATCCTATCCTCCTCAAATATCTCTGAATTTTTAATTAACCTAATATCATCATTTCAACCAGGCAGTCAGAAACGATGAGTAACATATGATTCATATTCAGAACTAAATGCACCTGCTTTTCAACATTTCTAATTACTGGTTCATTTTACCCTTTATATGACGTTGAAGCCAATTTGGGTCGTACTGTTTTTAGCCGGTGACGAATCCTTTCAGCTCACAAATAACGTATAAGGAATCGCTGTGGTGTCAGTTTGAAGGACGTTTTAAATGCACCGTGGCAAATAGAATACATTACCAAAACACACCATTTTACTTCTGATATGCATCAGTTCACCACGAGCTTCCATCAGACAAGATTTTACCAGGAACATTTAAGCTTTGATTTCACGTGATGTCCCACCATTTCACCCTCTTCGGAATCTGTCATAATGATTGAGGGAGTGCCACCATATGTTAAGTATAACTAAGTGCTTATTTCTAACATCACAGACAAGAGGACAAAAACCCCAAACAAACAAACATTGGTTTTGAATACTTCAGATGTCTAAAAACACTGCAGCAAACTGCAGTGGGACTGTGAGGGAAGACTTTACTGAACTGCCTCCTCTTCCTGACAGCACTACGTCTTCGAGGAGTAAGCAGGTAAGCAAAGGGGAGCCTGCTTTAAAGGCGGTTCATCACCTTTCTACCCTGAACATTTAGTGTTTCCACGACACACACCTTCAGCAGGCTGAAGCTGTTCTCACACAGACCTGATATACGCTTAGCCACTGAAATATGCTTATGACATAAGGTATACCTCTGCTGAAGTTTTCCAACCCTCTAACACAACTAAAATGTAACAACTTCTCATACGCAAAGCCCTATTCATTCTCAAACCAGCTTGCACATCGGGTTTCTCAAAGTTACCATCATTAGCTTGACTTGTAGCATACTGGTAAATCCTATACATCTTCAAAGCAACAAATAAAATTCCTTCTGGTTCAAGTCATATAGATTTTATACACAGAAGCTAGCTCCTCCTGACACCTACCTCTAAATTTCTTGATATAATGAGAGTACCATGCCTGCCGTGTTTCCTTGACTTGGCGTGCTAACTCATCTTTTAGAACAAAACAATACAATAGACATGGAAAACACAGGAATCAACAACAGTTATGTCATCCATTTATCAATTTTAAACCATCACTTCAAGAGTTTAAAGACTCTGCATTCCAGTCATGAAAGTCCCTTTATGGCGATAAGAAAAAAGACAGTTCTAAGATTCTTGGGTGAAAGAAACATAGGTAGTCGAGCTGAGAGCTGGCTGAAAGCCCCTGGCTCGCTGGGTAGGCAGGGCATCTTTGGGCAATGCAGGTACTCGTTTTGCAGTACTTGATTTTCACCAAGATAGAACACGTCTCTGGTATCCTGCGTCCCTCTGGATGTACCGTTTCCTCTGAATACTGGATGTTTTAGAAAGGAATGAGCAAATTATACATGGGAGCGAGTAACTAGCAGGAAGGACTAGAGGCTGGAGAGCTATGGTAGGCGGGGCTCTGAGGCAGGAACTTCTTGTGTTAATTCCTCATGTATATTGCCAGTATTTACTGCTGAATGTCAGGAGGCTTGGGAGCTTTTTTCTATTTAAAACAAATAACCCAAAGGCTATAGGCAAAACCCCCCGCAGTACTCAAATTTATTTGAGATGATATGAAAATATTAACGTCCTAGTTCACTCTTAAATAATTAGAAACAATGCTGACAACTAGAAACTATGGGATTTCAGTATGCAGTGCTTTGAGTACATCCATAAAAAGCTTTAGCAGTTTTCAGAAGCTATTCAAAGCAGATTTGTTGACAACTGGGCTTAAGCTACTTTGTATTATAGTAGAACAGCCATGTATTAAACAGATGCTGCTACACACAAATTCCTGAACAGCCTCTGGGTAACAAGTGGTTCCAGTGATTTAACCTATCCTTTAACAGTTATTTCTTGGTTTTCTTTTTTTTTTTTTTTTTCCTTCCTTAAAAAAACCTCATCAATTATAATCTCATCCATATGAGCATCACACAACCTGCGTTAACAGTCCACTTCATTTCCACCAATAAAGCCAAGTGCGAAAGGTTTATTAAAAAACACGCAATGCAAAAAAACCTCTATCATTGGGTTATTTAAGTGAAATACAACCTCAATAAATACTGACCAACATAAAATCCCAAGCCTGCCGTATAAAGAATCTAGTAAGAGTCCTGCATGGAATTCTGTAAGATCCCTTCCTTCTCATTTAAGGTAGACAAGGAACCAGATCTTTGTGAAATGAACAGAAAGGTGGGCCTGTCGGAAGCAAATCTTGAAACAGAAAAAATCTGGGAAAAGGCAGAATCAAATCATGACTAGTGAAATATATTTGAAAAGGCTGTGATTCTATGAAAATTGGTGGCCTCAGTGACTCAGAAGAAAAATCAAATCTTAAGAATTCAAAAACTTTAAGTAAAAAGCAAACATCCAAATTCTCGTCTAATTTGCACAACAGATTCAGAAAAAGCAGAAGGTAACTTTGAGCTTGCACCACAGGAAATAGGTGGAGTAAATATTTTTCATTTGCCACCCCGCCAATTAACTAAAAGTGTCCACTGGAAGCAAAAGCAGGTACATCCCTGATTGTCTAAAACTTTCCATGTTTAATTTAAGACTAGCTTTCAGTTAGGAAAAGGCAGCTATGGAACAGTCATATCTTCAATGAAGAGAAAGTATCAAGCAGGATGAATGAATGGAAAGTAATTAGTTCTTAATTCAGCATATCATATTTCTCATTACCAAAGAAGAAAGTGTGTTTCAGTAAAGCTTTACCTTTCTCACAATGAGTTCCTGTGAATCCAGAAGGGCAGACACATTTGTTAGGGGCTACACAAGTTCCACCATATCTGCACCCTTCTTCACAGAATGCTGAAATATAAAAGGAATATGTGGGTACTACTCATTTTTTTTTAAATTATTATACATTTGCAAGATACTAAGAAAAACATCTAAATTCTAAGCAATTAACAGGATTCATCATATTAAAATTCAGTCCACCTGCAAACACAAAGACAAGTAACTCACTTAAATGACACAAGGAAAAAATCTCAGATTACACCGTAGGCAAACCACCTCACCAATAAAAGATTAATAACCATCTGGAAGAAGAAGACAGGGGAAAATACAATGTACGATTTTAACGGGCTGATCTTCTTTCAATTATACCCAATATGAGTATTACAGTTCCAACGCTCTGGTGATCCACAGAAAACAGGCTGGTCAGATGGTGTTAACTACTTTGTTTCTCACATCTACCAAATCCACTTCACTGAAATGTCCATAAACACATAATATTTTCCTTATTTTTTTATTTTTAAGTGTAAAGTACATTTTGTGGAATTGAGAAATGAAATAGGGTGAGGCACATGACTGAAACCAGAGGAGAAGGGCTCAACCACAAGATCATGCCTCCACGGAGGTGTGATTCTTGACAAAGCAATACACAAGTACTTTAGGAGTTTCTTTGTCCAATAACTGTTGAAGGAGTACGCTTGCAGTTTAACGTTGTTCTTTTTTCTTTCTTTTTGTTGTGTGTGTACAAGTAGAGGAAACGATGTAAGAAGAGGAAAGGAAAGAGCAAGCATTAGGACATGATCTATTTCGTACTGTTAACCCGAGTCAGACCTTTGCTAAGACTACGAGCAGCCCCTACCTGCAACAGACTCCCCACCCTCTCCTAGATACTTGTTGAACTACTCAAGTTACTCAGTGGGTTTGACTGCACTTACGAGGGAAGTTACAATTAATATTTAAACAGCAGCTCTCTGCATCTAAGCTAATAACAGAATTGCAAAGTGTTT
The DNA here is from genome assembly GCA_025311575.1 of Elanoides forficatus. Taxonomy (NCBI): domain Eukaryota; kingdom Metazoa; phylum Chordata; class Aves; order Accipitriformes; family Accipitridae; genus Elanoides; species Elanoides forficatus. The sequence continues at coordinate 25,078,200 of JAOBAS010000020.1, forward strand.
CCTGCAAGCTAAAATCACAGATGGAGTGTTGGCAAAGAGGTGTTACAAATGCTATGAAAAGGCTTAAAGTGCTAGATAACAGAAGAAACATTTAAGATTTATCTTCCAATGCACTAAAAAGAAAAAATAAAGTGAATAAAGTACTAAGCATTAAAAAGAATCTTTTGCAATTGTTAACCACTTAAAGGCGAAAAAAGCACATAATCATATCTCTTGACTGAATTGATAGACGGATCTGCCTTACGCTAAATATATAATTTGTAGCATGCCATACTATTTTATGGAGGATAACATGGGGAGTAGAATGCTAAGGTGATTTAGAGAAGATGGTAGTAGAACATCATAAGCGCTCCTGCGACTGGCGCAAGGCAGTGGTGTGGAGAAAGCACGGTTCTTGCCCGGTAACACTTTCTGCTCATCAATGCACACACTCCATATGGGAATCTTCTGAAACATATCTATTTTGAAACCAGTCAATTGCTACTGGATGGGAAAAAGAGAAACACAGTTTAAGAGTAGCATTTTGTGATTTTTTTGCATATAAATATTGGTAGAAAAGTATAACTGTGCAGAAAGCTGAAAGTACTAATATGAAATACAGCTGGAAAATATATGAAAAACATGATGAGACTCAAAAGATTGCCTCCGGAGCTCTTGAAAGAATGTTTGCTCATCTCCAGTCTCAGCATTCTCAGAGAAGGTGCAAGTTAAATTCTTCATCTACATTTTCTCTGGTTTGAAATTGAAAGTAAGCAGAGACTTTCGTGAAGTAATAATACATTTCTTCATGACATCAAAAGAACTAGAATTTGTGGCAGAGCAGATATAAAGGGCAAAAAAAGGAAAATATTGGCAAAAAAAGAGAATAGTTCATCCACAATATATGCCACATTGCACTGGGAAAGAAATACATGGGGCTCTTAAAAGAAGTCATAAAGGGCATAAAAAAAGAAAACGTATTGTCTATAACAATCATGGGTGTCCACTGAAAGTTGTTAGAGCTGGTAGGGATAGGTAGGTAAGAGGGCTTCAGTTAGAGCTCTCACACACTTTCTTTGGCACCATAACTGATACTACCAGCTTACTAATGTGAAATGTCTGCTTCTTACAGTAAAACCTATTCCTAGGTCTGCACAGTAAGGTGGCATTTTCTTCTGTTCTCTTTTAGGATTACTAACAGAGAAAGGCTTACGAGACAGGGCTGGTCATGTAAAAGATTTTGCCATTAATGCAAAAACTATGTTACATCAGTGCAGCAGGCAGGTCTTGACATCTACAGACACAGCCAAGCACACCATTCACATCTGGGAGAGAAAGACTGGGATGCCTGCCATGGGTTAAAAACTCTGTATCTTTCTATTCCTTCCTACATACCTGTATGAAAACACACCTCCCATACACATATCCAAACATGCTAGCACTTATTTGTTGAGCATTTGGAAATTCCCATATTCTTTATGTGTCACATCTTAGCAACTTTTAAAAAACCAAACAATGTCTGTACAGGGACATCCTGAGAAATTGCTGTACTACAGGTTCCTCTGAGAAGGGACTCTGTACTGCCCAGTGCAGGAGGAGTCACCTAGGCATCAGCTTGTCATGTGGATGTTGGAGGTTGAAGTTGAGGAAGAAGCTGGGCAATGGCTGCAGAAGAATAGAATTCAACTCGCCTTTTCAATTTTTACAGAAGCCGGTAAGTCCTCTCCAATACAGACTAACTGTCCATCACTTTGATGCTCAGGCTTTGGTGGATTTGGGCGAGGTAGTTCATTCATTCTTATATTTTTACAGAAGAAAAGAAAACCCCAAGGAAGAGTGCCAGAATTATCCTGCTGTTCCCCAAATAGTTCTTCTACAAACCCTCTACTTCCTGCATTGTAGGCTTTCAGGAAGTAGGAACATCAAACCCACAAATCTCAGAACATAGTTACAAAATCAAAATGTTTGTCTAAAGGCTGCTTTCCTTAAGTGCTAGGAAAAGAGCTCACAGTATTATATGCAGTACTGATAGCGCTACTCTGAGTTTTAAGAATGTTCAATACCTCTAACAATTGGAATTCAGTTTCAATTGCTAGCAATTTTACCAAACTTCACTTATTTGAACTATTTTCTCTAATAGTTCTGCCTCCGGCTGAAACCTTTAGAACATTTAATCAAAATTCATTCATTTCCAACAATGAGATTTTTTCCTTTACACCCTTAGCAGAAGAGATTAATTAAGGAAAATCTTTACATCTCTTCTGTACCCATGCCTTATGGACAAGAGGACCCAACAGGGAGCAGCCCAGTGACTGAATAGTAAATCAACTGGAGTGCCCATGCTCTCGTGAAACCACCTGCTTTGGTGCTTATGCTTTGTTAAACATCTTATGGGCTGTGGGATCTAGACTTCCACTGTGGTTCAAGACCCTTCAAAATCAAAACTCTATTTGTGGGGGCATGGGGACCCACCAGCACCACAGAACCAACAGTTACAAACCTTGACTGCAGACTCCCTCCTACTCAAAGAAAGTTAACACAGGAAAAATAAATCATGGCTGGAGAGTATTTTACTAATGTATTCCCATAAATAGATCCTGTCTCTGAAATTATTTGCAGGCTGGCAACCTTGTTAAAAAGGAGAATGGTTACTGCATATGGTTACTGCATTTGCAATAAAGGTTTTATCAGGAAAATTAAGTGAAGATACCATTAGGGTCAAGTCTATGAGGGTAAACCTCCACCGTTAAGAGTCTTATTCAGTATTCTGTATGTAAAAGAAACGGAATCGATTGATTTCAGGAGGCTTCTGCCAAAATGAACAGATCTCTGTAATGCTAACAGATTTCCTCCTCCAAAATAAAAGCCTTTATCGTATAAAGACCTTTCCTAAATAGACATAATTTCTCTGCAGAGGAGGAATTTTATTTTTGATGCATGTCCTCCTTGATGATGGATCTGTAAAGCACAGAAACAGACAAAATTTTAAATCTGCTGGATATGTAATTTTTGTGATAATGTTGGAGAGACAGGTGAAACTCACTGCAGAGCTCCACAAAGAGCAGCATGAAAGTGCCCACAAACTTGGTACCATGCTCCTGGACATGCACAAGGTGCATAACCACTGCCTACATATTTATGGGGTACAGTTTCTTTTCCCCCGTCCAGTTTAACAGAGTTACCTCCTCTCCCAACGAGGCTATTATCACAGAATCATCGAATGGTTTGGGTTGGAAGATCATCTAGTTCCAACCCCCTTGCCATGGGCAGGGACACCTTCCACCAGAACGGGTTGCTCCAAGCCCCATCCAACCTGGCCTTGAACACTGCCAGGGATGGGGCATCCACAGCTTCTCTGGACAACCTGTTCCAGGGCCTCACCACCCTCTCCGTGAAGAACTTCTTCCCTACATCTCATCTCAGTCTACCCTCTCTCAGTTTAAAGCCACTGCCCCTTGTCCTATCACTACAGGCCCTTGGAAAAAGTCCTTCTCTGGATTTCCTGTAGGCCCCTTTCAGTACTGGAAGGCTGCTACAAGGTGTCCCCGGAGCCATCTCTTCTCCAGGCTGAACAACCCCAACTCTCCCAGCCTGTCTTCATAGCAGAGGTGCTCCAGCCCCCTGATCATTTTTGCGGCCCTCCTCTGGACTCACTCCAAGGGGTCTGTGTCCTTCTTATGTTGGGGGTCCTAGAGCTGAATGCAGTACTCCAGGTGGGGTCTCACGAGAGCAGAGTCGAGGGGGAGCATCACCTCCCTCGACCTGCTGGCCACACTTCTTTTGATGCAGCCTAGGATATGGTTGACTTTCTGGGTTGCAAACACACATTGCTGGGTCATGTTGAGCTTCTCATCAACCAGCACCCCCAAGTCCTTCTCCTCAGGGCTGCTCTCAAACCATTCTCTGCCCAACTTGTATTGGTGCTTGGGATTGCCCTGACGCATGTGCAACACCTTGCACTTGGCCTTGTTGAACTTCATGAAGTGAGCTCACCTCTCACTCCAGTCAAGGTCGCTCTGGATGGCATCCCTTCCCTCCAGCGTGTCAACCACACCACAGAGCTTGGTGTTGTCAGCAAACTTGCTGAGGGTGCACTCAATCCTACTGTCCCTGTTGCCAACAAAAGTGTTAAACAGCACTGGTCCCAATGCCGACCCGTGAGGAACGCCACTCATCACTGGTCCCCACTTGCACATCGAGCCATTGACTGCAACTCTTTGAGTGCGACCATCCAGTCAATTTCTTATCCACCGAGTGGTCCATCTATCAAATGCATGTCTCTCCAATTTAGAGACAAGGATATCATGCAGGACAGCGTCAAACACTTTGCACAAGTCCAGGTAGGTGACGTCCGTTGCTCTTCCCTTATCCATCAATACTGTAACCCCATCACAGAAGGCCACTGAATTTGTCAGGCACAGTTTGCCCTTAGTGAAGCCATGCTGGGAGGATCTGCTCCATGATCTTGCCGGGCACAGAGGTGAGACTGACTGGCTTGTAGTTCCCCAGGTCTTCCTTTTTGCCCTTTTTAAAAATGGGAGTTATGTTTTCCCTTTTTCAGTCAGTGGGAACTTCCCTAGACTGCCACAGCTTCTCAAATAGGATGGATAGTGGCTTAGCCACTTCATCCGCTAGTTCCCTCATTCTCCCAGTCCCTGCCTTTGCCTTCTGCAACTTGGGCCGTGTGGCTGGAGCACTTGCTGGTGAAGGCTGATGCAAAAAAGTCATTGACTACCACAGCCTTCTCCATGTCCTGGGTAACCAGGTCTCCCAGTTTCTTCCAGGGAGGGCCCACATTTTCCCTAGTCTTCTTTTTATCACCAACGTACCTACAGAAGCTTTTCTTGTTGCCCTTGATGCTCCTGCCCAGATTTAATTCTAGCAGGGCTTTAGCTTTCCTAACCCGATCCCTGGCTGCTCAGACAATTTCTCTGTATTTCTCCCAGGCTACTCGTCCTTGCTTCCACCCTCTGTAGGCTTCCTTTTTGTGTTTGAGTTCGTCCATGAACCCCTTGTTCATCCATGCAGGCCCCCTGGCATTCTGGCGTGACTTCCTCTTTGTTGGGATGCATCGCTCCTGAGCTTGCAGGAGGTGATCCTTGAATATTAACCAGCTTTCTTGGGCCTCTCTTCCCTCCAGGGCTGTATCCCGTGTTATTCTACCAAGCAGATCCCTGAAGAGGCCAAAGTCCGCTCTCCTGAAGGCCAGGGTAGGGAGCTGGCTGTGTGCCCTCCTCGTTGCCCTCGGGATCTTGAACTCCACCATTTCACCGTCACTGCAGCCAAGGCTGCCCTTGAGCTTCACATTCCCCACCAGCCCCTCCTTGTCGGTGAGAACAAGGTCCAGTGCAGCATCTCTCCTCGTTGGCTCCTCCATCGCTTGGAGAAGGAAGTTGTCATCAACGCATTCCAGGAAACTCCTGGATTCCTTGTGCACTGCTGTGCTGTCCCTCCAACAGATACTGGGGTGGCTGAAGTCGCCCATACGGACCAGGGCTTGTGAACGTGAAACTGCTCCTCTCTGTCTATAGAGGACCTCATCCGCTCAGTCTTCCTGGTCGGGTGGCCTGTAGCAGACCACCATCATAACATCACCTGTGCCTGCCCTCCCTTTAATCCTGACCCATAAGCTCTCGGTCGGCTCCTCATGCATCCCCAGACAGAGCTCCGTGCACTCCAGCTGGTCATTGACAAAGAGGGTGACACCCCCTCCTCATCTCCCCTGCCTGTCCTTCCTAAAGAGCCTATATCCTTCCATTCCAACACTCCAGTCACAGAAGCCATCCCACCACGTCTCCCTGATGCCAATAAGATCACAGCCCTGCAGGTGCGCGCACATCTCTAACTCCTCTTGTTTATTCCCGATGCTACTTGTGTTTGCGTAGAGGCATTTTAAGTTGGGCCCCTGCTGAAGCCGACTTACTGGCTGGAGGGGCTGGAATTCCTTAGTGCTGCTCTTCGGGTGCTCTCCTCCTGACCTGCGATGCCTCTCCAGGCTCTGGGCATTTATTGCTGGCACTGGCATCAAACTGGTAGGAGTGGGATGGATATCCCTGTATATTATGGTCATTCCCAGGAAGGAAAAGAAGTTAGCGGAGCTAGAGCTTCTTTGAGCGCAAGATGTGGAATCTGACATTTCTGTAAATTCTTTTTGTTCTTCCCTAGATCTAGGCTGTAATGCACAAGAGAGCCAGCGTGAGGGAGGCATGCCAACAGTAGCTTCAAATCTCTGTTACTGAAAACTGTTGTCTCTTTTTAGCCCCTCTGCTTACAAGGCTCGGGGAAAGCTGGAGAGTTTGGGTTCCAGCCTCCAGACCTTGTCAAGACAACTGCAGTGCAGAGCAGCCATTAGCCTAGTTTGCAGTGGCAACTGCAATGCAGCTCAAGGTGAGACCACGTCCTTCAGACAGCGTATAGGGCCGCAGCTTCTCTTGTACAGTAGCGATATAGTAACCTGCAGCTTTTCTGCACTTTGGTCCAAAGTACTGGCTGCTCACATTCATCCCAAACTAGCTGGTAGCTGGCCTCATACGCACGCACCAGCTTCAGTGGGTGTTAAATACCTACGACAAAGAGCGCAAATTGTACTTGATGATCAAATACAGCAGCAGGTATACAGCCAATGCTGCCCTATATTTAAACTTACAGCGGTTTTTTAGAAGACTGGAATTCAAAGGGACCTCAACCTGACACCTTTACTTGCTCAAAGATTATGGACTGGCACAGGGAGCTGGGGGAAAAAAAGAAGCTGGGCAAATCCATCTTTTACAGGTGCTCACCGCCAGCGCTTTGATCTGTGCTGGGCTCCCTACCCGAAATGCAAACCACAGCTCCTCGTGGTCACTGCCTCGGCAAGCACCGTCCTCTCTTGACATCATCTTTGTTCACCTTGAAAATTAGCAGGTGTCTGGGACTGCTACACTGGGCAGCATAAGAGAGAAAGTCACACTAGCTTCTCTCGTACTTTTGAAATGCTTTTTTACTGATTTATTTTCAACGGGGTGGTCAGTAAAATGACCGTGAAGTCCACTGGTATTTGGCCAGACTGAAAGACTATAAGCACATCAAGTGAAAAATGGGACATTCAGGAAAGGGAAGGAAGGGGTCAGGCACAGACTGCCTGGGTAAACAAAAATGTGCAGCTTTGGAAAAGAGATGGGCTAGCAGAACTACACAAGCAATTTGATAATCAATTGATGGAAAGATCACAACTTCATTAGCTGATTGAATTTACTCAGCCAAGTACACACAAGGTCGCAGTTGATAACTATCCAACTATGTAAGCCAAATACCAGAATAATCAGATGATACCAGTCGCTGAGGCCGGTTTAGAGGACAACTGAGAAAGTAAGGAGAAAGCACGCAAACAAAATAAGGGAGCAGCAGAGGTTCTGCTCTTTTTCTCTGTACTCAAGTGTGACGCTATCATCTATAAAAGCACAAAGCTCTTCTTGGTTCAGTGAACTACATCCGTTGGATACAGGTCGTGACTTATTTAACACAAAGTCTGCCAAATGCCACTGGAGTCCTTTTACAGCTGGCTGGAGTCAGAGAAGGACAAATCTGGCAGGGATGAACTTTGGGCAAAAGAACTGTCCTGGAAAATTTTCATCCCCCGTGTCGGAGCAGGAAGGGGAGTGCGGGTCAGTCTGGCAATCGGGATGCGAACACATCCGAGACTGGAAGACAAATCTTTGCCTGGGCAGTTCATCACTTTTGTGAGTGGCTTCCAACCTAATTTATGCTTCGAATTTTATGTATGGCATGTATGAGGGTTAGTTCCTTTCGGGAAGAGCCTATAAATCTCAGGTCTTCTAACAGCTGATTGTCAAGTTATTAATTCCTGATTTATATTTCTAGAGATTTCGCATATAAGAGGTACTTTACAAACCTAATTAGCATAAAGGCTGCCTAGAGTAGTCAAAATTCCAAATCCTGGTAGTACAAAACTACTACTTAGAGCTGAGTCTGAACAAAGATCAATGAACTCGGAATTAAGGTTTAGAGATGGGATTTTTTCAAAGCACTCAGAAAAGCATGAAGGAATTCTTTCGAATTTGGGAGGCAATGCACGGTGAGAGTTAAGGAAAAAGGGCAAACCAAAAAAGAACCTGGAAGGATTATAAAGAATAATTAATATATCAGGAAGAAATTATGTCAAAGATATGAGATACTGGCATACATACCGTGTGTGAGTTTGTGTGTGTGTGTCTATATTTGCATACTATATAGTATTTATCAAAGTGGTGAACCAATATTGTAGAGTTTGTCACTAGGCTATTTCAGCTGATGCAGCAGTGAATCTTTTCAAGTACCCAGTGCTCTGTCACACAGCACTTGCAAAATTAAGATTAAGATGAATTTGGAAGGCTGAGCATCTCTCTCGGAAGGCACTGAACTCTTAGCGGTGGGCTCTTTCTTTGCTGTTATATGATGTTAAATTCTCTTGGTGCTCGGTGTTTTGCCTGACTGATACGTAATCAAGTTGTGGCCATTTGTACTCGAGCAGCAGGCCATTCATCTGGGTGCTTTCAGGGTGGGCTCAAGTGCTGTTTGCCTGGAGATGCTGGATTTTTTTTAAAAAATGAACCGTCAACTCTGTAGAATTAGTACAATGAATCACAGTGATAAATACTAATAATTTCCTTTGTATTACCCCAATAATGGAACTTAATTTTGAATGTGTAAGTTATCCACCTTGATCAATACATTTCCACCTAAAATCTGTTCTAATGAACAAACAAGCTATATTTCATTAAATTAATTCAGAAAGCATACTGAATGGACAGAATCTGTCCATTCTACTTTATTGGTAAAAAAACATATATGAAACACTTATTGATGTCAAGCTTATGTTATGGCTCTGAGGACAGATACGTGACAATTTTTTAAAATGTATATGAAAAAGATCAATAGAAGCAGTAAGACACAAAAGTAATATAATAAAATTTGTCCTGTGATATGTTACACTTTTGAAAGCATCTCTCACATCCCCGGACGATTCTGTGCTAAATAAATATTCTTGTTGCCATTTTACTGCCCTGCTTCCTCAAGGCTAGACTCTTCAATATTTGTAGTGCAGCATTTTAAGTCAACTGCAGCTGTCTGTCTAGTAACCTAATACTAAGTATGACAAAATAGGGCAGAATACTTCTTCTACAAACCAGCTGAACATCATCTTTCGAAATTCAAGTCAACAGCTAAAACTGTAAAACCAAACCGAAATTTGCTCTGAGAAATGACATGACATATCGTATTACTGGAGTTTTTCTTCGTACCACATCAAAGTGCTTATTATACCCTCTCTTTTTTTTTTTTTAAACATATGGGTATAGAATAATTTATATTTACAAGCATAACACATAAGTCATAATTTCACATAATTTAATTTAAAGTTCGGTGGAGTTATCAAAACAAATCAGACAGAACAACACTTTTCTAAAAACTGCAATCATTACAAAGCAAGAAAGAGAGGATGTAAGACTTCTGACCTGCTTCCACTTTGGCTGTGATACTGTGGCTCACAGTTTCTTTAGAAATCGGTTACGCTTAATCAATCTTAATTTAAGGATAAAGAAGCATGTTCCAGAAGCACAACAGAAGCATTTTCCCTTGCCGGATCTATTATCACAACTTTAGAAAGACCTTGATTCAAATCCCATTGAACTCATTGAAAAAACCTGAATTCAATAAACAGTGGATGCAATCTTGGGTCTGTTTGACCTTAGTACAGTATATGGAATATTCAGACAACACAAAAGCAGTTTTCTAGCTGTGTTTTACAGTTCTCTGATCTTAGCCTTCCCATCCACGCAAATACGCTCTGTAGACACATTCAGCACAAGAGTAGCTGGATAATACCCTAATATAACAAGCATACAGTCTTTAAATTCACTCCTCTTGCTTTGCCCTGTAGCAGTGGCAGCCACCTTCACCAATAAAACACAGGTCTATTTACCTGTAAGAAACAGTCTGTCTCAATGTGAAAGATTTACTCTATACTGCTTAGTGAAAAGCTACCTAGCATCCTCAAATAATCACGTGTTACTAAAAACATGTGAATGTTGAATAGGCTGTAATAAAAATATGCTTAAAATGTTAATAAAACACTATTTTATGGTAATTCTCTATATGAGGAACAGAATCTTTTCATACTGTAAAGAAACTACTTTTTTTTGAAGGTTGCTGGTACCTTATTGCAAGCATAACGATTGAAACTGAAAACAAATACTTGTTTCGATAGCTGCACAACATATGCAATAGTAAATCAAGGAATTATTGATAGCATTTAGCTATCTGAAGGTGACATTACTGCAAGGGAGAAGAAGAAAACAGGAAATAAAACGGCAAGGGGATATTCTGTGCTGGATCAAGGATGCGTAAAGACAAATACCGTACGAAGACATCGAGAGACCTTAAGCAGTGTATCTTTAAACAAGCACATTAAAATTTAGGTGTTCTCTCTCATTATCTTGATATTATACTTCTGCTACGCCACAAGTAACAGCTTCAGTGGTATCTCCGAAAACATTTTCTAATGGGCTTTTGCATCTCACTCATTCTGCCAAGACACTCCACCCAAAATAAAATGCCTTTTTCAAAGCACGACTGCATCCGATTGACCAACACCAGGAGGATGGGAATTGTCAGTTCCAGGGATCAGAGTCCTCTGACTACACAACAGGAAGGACTTCAGTACGTGAAGCTTTCAGAGCTCACCCACAATACCCATCCAGCCTTCAGTCTTTATCAAGAGAGATGCCATGTTAGATATAGACCTCTCCCCATTAAGGAACAGAATTAAGAGTTCATCTCGATTTACGGAATGGAATCTGGTTTACCTTGCAGTCTCTAACAGATAAAGGTTTGAATTCACTAAAGACACTGCCAAGGTGGCAATCAAGAGATGAAAAGACCTCTATCCCATCAGCAATGCCCCAGGGCATTCTGTCTCATTCAAATCAAGTATATATAAGGGAAAGAAAGAATAACAAAGAAAACAATGAAGGAGGGTTGGAGAGGTGGGGGAAGAGAGATTCAAATACACTGCTAAAAACTACCACACTAAATGAGGGATTCTCTTAGGTCTGGATCTCTTTTGCACTCTTCAATACTTCTTCTGACCTTGGCATTTGCTAGATTAAAAAGAGAATGCAAATAACTATTAATGGGACACAATTAATCTCACTTCTTATCTGAATTTTAAATCAGAAAGTTTTTCAGCAGCTAAAATATTACCACAAAAGCAGGTTCTCAAAAAAAAAAAAAAAAAAAAAAAAATATTTTTAAAAATTTTTTTAATTTTACCAGTGGCAAAAGACATGTTCATCCCTCTGGATTTACCTAAAATAATCTCACCAAATAAGTTTTATCCTGAAGTGCAAGGCTCATCCAGAATAAAAGATGGTGAACTTAAATATTTTGACTTATCTGAGAAAGCCACCAGATTTTTCAATAGGGAAAAAAGAAGCACTGAAAAGTGATATTGTTTTCACTATTGCACAGAAATTTCAGTCTGAAGGCAGAGATTGCTTTTGCTCAAGCTGCTGTGACAGCAGGTGTGATATGCATCACCATCAGCCTTATAATCATCATAATACGTTGCTTTTACATAAATCCTTTCATCTCAAGCTTTTACCCATTATGAACAATTAAGCCTTACAACCCCCCAGCGAGGAAGACACATTAAGAACTTGAATCTGCTAGGCACTTTTTCAGAACAGAGTTAACTACAGAAATATAATTTAATAAAGAATGCATTTAACAAGTAAAAGCAGAAAAGCAAATATAATCTTTGTGTGTATAATCTTTGACTGAGCCGAGAGCATTTTAGAAACCCAAGGGGCCACACTCTCTGCTAGTGTCAATTAGTAAATCTATATCAATTTACACAGTCACTAAGAATTTACCCCCTCAATTCGTAAGCTACGAGACTCCAAGGAGTATATCTCTGTTACAATTTATAAGACCATACTGCTGACTTGTGTCCTTACATACACATGTAATCACGCAACCATTTTAGCTAATATCTACAACGTATGCACAGCGCTGACTTAAGTCTCTGCCGCCTGTTCCCCCTCTCTGCTATTTTTTCTATAAAGAACTCACTGGGTAGTAGCATGTTGTGGAATGGTAAAGGGAAAAGAAGATGAAATATAGATCCTCAGTTGCTTCTTACAGACCAATGCCACCTTGATCAGAAATCGCACTTCAACGATTCTGCGTCGGTGCACTTCGTATTTTGCTGTATGGGCCCCGTCACAACATCATGTGCTTCAAGAAATGAAAGTAATGAAAAATCTCTACAACTGGCTTCAGTGTGCCTTAAAGGTGCTGGAACTTTTCAGAAGTGCAGTACTTAAAGCTTGGCGTCTCTGGCCAAAATTTTCTTCCCCGATGCATGTAAAACCTTCCAGATAATGTTTGTTTGCCTCACAACCTGATAAGAGCACTTCAGTAGTGTCACAGAGCATGTGCCATATAGATTTTTTTTTTAGCACTTTGGATTCATTTAAAATGATGAGGTTCAACATAAATGTGAAGTATCCTTCTTATGCTTTAGTCTGCTAACGGTACACAGTATATTCTTAATGTAGAAAAAATAAAGCACTATAAATGGCAGCTGTAATCCTTCCATCAAGTACAGTGTATGTTCCTAATGGAATATGTTTTCAAAACAGATTTGCAGTACCACCTTCTTAGGATATCATGTTACAATGTTTAGTTTGCAAAAATTGACTACAGGAATACTTGCTATATTGCTTGGCAATGCAACATTTAATTTTATGGCGCATAAAATGCATTTCTCTTAACAGATGTATCAGTTCCCTGATATCATGACTAAACTGCTTCATACCCATTAAATGCTGTGTGGGAAACTAGTAAAGCTACGGCATTTATTTTTGTTGTGTAGCACATACACACTTCCACTTGCTCATAACTTGCTTCCCCGAAAAACAAGTAGCTTTTCCTGCTCTTAGCAGGCTTGATCATGTGCATGCCATACATATTCTTGCATACATTTGGTGGTTATGCACAAAAAGTGTCCCAGCTATGCATCCCGAAGTTCATAAGGATTACCAGAGTGTTTGGAGATAAGAAAGTACTAAAAAATAAATAACGTGTAATATTAAAAATTTTTCCACAAAATGAAATTCAGCCTTTGGCTTCGGAGAGGTTAGCCTCCTTCTCAAACTTGGGTTAAACATCCCATTTAATCACGTCCTGATAAAAAAAATTAAATTTTGCTCTATGCTGGAAAATTTTAGAACGGAGAGAACATAATTTAATTACAATATTCCCTGACTAAATTCAGGGAAAACCACGTGCATATGTTTCACAGTTCTTTGAGATGAACGGCTTTGGGGATCCATCACAGCCACACAGCTGTCGTACCACTGCGCAGTCCCTGGCAGACATCGTACTAACAATAAGGCTTAAGAAGCATTTGGAAAAAGACAAACTCACAGTTGTATGACCCAATTTGTGGAAATTCTTCCCTATATAATTTGTGACATGAAAGAAGGTGAGATTCATTTAATTGTTAGCTTTTCCAGCTGCCTGCTGTGACTAGCCTCAGTGAAGGAGAGCGAGGCAGTTTTGAAAACAGTTACTCTTTCTATACATGCATGTTTCTGTTCTCGCTGTCCCTCATACCAAGGGTTTCTGCAACCAGACAACAGCAGCTCTGGCAGATGATCGGCTGCCGACTTTATAAAACACAATCTTAACCCCCTCACCCCATCCCCTCCAATGCAGCTTTCTGGAGCTTTGATAGGTTTCACTAAAATCTTTATTCTAAAAATACTTTCTGAAAACATATTCTTTGAATCTACAAGTATCGTCTTAAAAGAGCAAGCAAATGAGCTCCACAAAGCATGTGTTCTTCGAAACAAGCCACCAATAGTAGGAGTAACCTCTGTGAGAATTAACTCACTTAAAACACTGGGGTTCAAGCATCACCAGACAGCTACAGAGAAAATACGTGAAGACAAAATTACTAGACTGATGCCTTGATGCAAAGGAATCTTCAAATATTTCAACACTGCAAGCAATCAGAATCTGGACTAGAAAGGAAACTACTTCAGGTCATGTTTATTTTATCTATCCAGTGTAAATGATGCTAAAGGAGAACGTACTTTACAATGAAATAGCACAATATTTTGGTACTCATGTCCATATTAAAATGTCGCTCATCAGGTATGAGAAATATAGCAATGCTACACCATGATTCATAAAATCCTCATAAAGATAATACACTGTAGTGTATTCTTTCATGCAGTACCTAGTCTTCCGATATCTCCCTGGAAATTGGTGTACCCTAAGCATAATTCTAAATGACAGTTCGCTTAATACTACAGCATATTACTCAAGCCAAGAATGACACATAGGTGTGTAGCATGGGGACATATGTCAGACCCAAGAGTTTTGTTTATTTTGAAGACACTCATGTTTCCAATTATACATGTGCTAAGCTGAAAACATACCTAATAATACCAGGTAGAAAATAAAATCAAAGCACCAGCACCCCAAGTACTTAAATATTCTATTGCCTCACTAATACTAACTCCGGCAGAGTACAGGAATCTTTTGAAATCGCTTCATCTCCATTCAAGTGAAAATAAAAGTCCTGAAATCTTTAACTCAGAATGTTCTCACACAATTGGCAGAGTACAGAAGTCATTTCTGTTTAAAGACACTTTTTGAGTCAAATAAAGTTTGACCTTTAAAAAAAACAAAAACAAACCTATGTTTTCACGGAGCAGCAATCAGGTGGCCATCTCTAATGTACACTGACAAAACAAGTCAAATTGTGGGGAAAAGATGCTCTCTGAACAGCTCTAAAACTTCATGCACACCACAAAAATCTCTCAGCAAAATTACTAGGTGTGTTCTACGCTATTAATAATACTGCATAGCAAAAGGAAATAAATCTCTTACAGTGTATATAATTGGTCATTAATAGCAAACGAATATTGCTGCTGCTGGATGGTCAGCATCCAGCTATCAGAATAATGGCATCCTGTTGTTACATAAACAGAAAACTTCAAGTAAAAATATACACTGGGCAGAAAGCAAGCTTCTAGTTAAAATGAGCGTCATTCTTGTGTGCACTACAGCTGACACGTCAAGATTTCCAGAGCTGCCATGTCATTATGAAGCCAGAGTTCTGGTGATCGTACAGGCACCAAATGGGCTTAAGGAAAGTAATGGACAGTAGCACCAAACCTTTACAGAGAGAAATCTACTGCACAGGAGTGCACAGCCTGACGGGTTTGAGGGTTTTCTCTCTTCTGAGAGGCAACTCAGAGTCTGAAGTCATCTATTTATCCACAGAATAGTTAGTGTCAGCAACTGGGCAAGATTCCTCAGACTGCCATGCCCGTAGCGTACTGCCACAGACTATTACATCTATCTAAAATAAACCTTTTAAATTGTGGTCTATGTGGCACGTTAGCCAGCACAGTAATTCTCAAGCAGCTCTGGGGGGTTGGCAGAACATCAAAAACTATAGGGTAAGATAAAGACAGTGCATTTCTTACAGCGGAGTATCAGATAGCAAAATCCCAGTATTATTTGTATTTCCATTACAAAGCTCTGCTTCTTCAGGATCCACAGCTACATTTATTTCATTGACCAGTATCAGGGCATTTAAATACACATTTAAGACATTAAGGAGCTGGACAAAGATACTTAAGGAAGAATTGATTTTTGTTGTTTCCAAAAGAAGCGTAAAGGAATAAGATACTTCTATATCAGTTAGATACTTAAGGGAATTCAGCCTAGGTCGTTCACCTATTGCTTTGTATTTTGTTATTGTTGAATAAATCAACAAATCCAACATCACAATACAATTTTTACAGTGACTTATATCTACCTTTATCTGTATTGTGCCACTGAGGAGGTACTTCAGTGAAATGGGAATGTGTCTCAGAGCTGCATATGAAGTTTGGTGAAGCAAATGAGATTACAAGACTCGCCATGTGCAAACTTTTAAGTAACGTGCGTCAAACTAAAAACGTTGTGACAGACCAGAAGCAAGACAAACAAGGTATCCCACGGGAACAATAAACACTCAAAACATCCAGGCAAAATGTGATACTATTCACTCATGAAAAAGCAAAAGATCACATTGCAGTAACACAATATAACAACCTCCAAAATAATTTTGCAGCACAGATAAATAGAGGTAGTTTCTCCAAGTTGAGTCGCCTTAATCGCATTCTCTGGCAGATAAAATTCACATACTGCACCTTGGTACTTCAGTAATGTCTATGTCCCAAATAAAACTGTATTAAGCACTGCTTTACATTAATAACTACAATTCAATGCTGCCAAATACTCTTCAGAAGAGAGCAGGAACAGTTGGTAGTAGGACCTGACACAACACTAAATATACCCTGTTGTATTTGAGAAGTGTTGTAATAAAATTCACGTCTTAAATTTGCTTTTTATTGCAAGCAATTCTCTAAAACAAAAATGAAACATGAAAATTTAGAACAACTTTGACCCCCTTTTATGACATCCAGCAGGTCACAGAGACCCAATGGACCAGAAAGCTAACGTATTAGCATTTTGAGTATGCGCCAAGTAAGATCACGCGGCTCAGGTCTGGAGAGGTTGCCTTCTCTACTGTCGTAATCCCTGGGTCTTTTAATCCCCAAGAAGAAAATGTAAAGATGCTTACTGACTCAAAGAAAGCTGAATGTGATCTCAACTGGTTTATAACAGCATTGCCATCACATCAGGAATTCTTTCTAAATCCTTGCAGTTTTGAAGCAGTCTTCCTTTTTTTGTTTTTTTTCCTTTTATCTTTTCTGCTGAACATTCTGTGGCTCTACCTCTATTACTATTAACTTATATGTATTCCTGTTAAGTACAGTCTTCATGAGAATACGTGTATTGGGGCGGGGGAGGGGGAGGGAAATCCTGAAGCCAAGATGCCACCAGAAGAATCGGTTTAAGTTACTGGAGTGAGAAAATAGATCCGCTGGACAGTTACCCAACATGGAATTTTTCTTTCCACTTGGCCAGCCTCTGAGATTTGCCATTTGAAGTAATCAGAGCCTTTGGAGGAACTCCAGATTCTTTAATACAGTGAAAATCCATCCTGTTGTTTCTCTTGTTTTAAATAGGCAGAGGCAAATAGTGCATTATCATCAAGTGCACTAATTGATCCAAATGCAGTGTAAACTAAATTAATGGGGCTGGAAATGCTGGAAAAATTAAACACAGCGTTCTTAATAAAGCTGAAAATAGCTTAATAAAGCTGAAAATAGGATCCAAGCATCCTAAGGCATGTTTATTTCTGTTTAAATAGATGTCTTCCTGTAGACTGTTATCAGCTCAGCAGGAGCCTTACAAGAGAGGCATTTTTCTCATTCTGTGCATTTTAAGTTAGGTTTCTATGAAGTTCAGCCTGCCTGTAAAAGCTGCTGCCAATCCATATAAAAACCATAACTGTGGCAAAGTAACGATAATATCCTGAGAGCAAGTGAGCTGCAATACTGAGCTGCAAATTCAATCTAAACCTTTATCTCGGAAATGGAAGTCTGCTGACCTATCTTCCAGATAGTGAGTTACTTTACACCAAAGGATGAATGCACCTAAAGGAACAAGAAGGAATCAATCCTCATTAGAAAGATTTTCCTTTATATAAATGGATTGTGGAAGTCCTTGGCTGGCAGCAAGACACTGATTCCACCTTTCTTGTCTGTTGCTGAAAAGGGTCCATCAGCATTGGCAGGTGTCACAACGGATGGGGCTGAATAGAGCTCTGCTTGTAAGCGGGCGCTAAATTAGATGTGAGAGGACAAAGCACCCCAGACCCGAGTAAGAAATGGCTGAGGGACTTCTTTGAGTAGCTTTTTGAATACAATCTCTTGAGCTATTTCTGAAGAGAAGGAATGCCAGCTGGGCTTCAAGAGGAGTGAGAATCTCCAGCAGGAAACTTGGAGCTTTGCTCAAACTCCATTGTATGTCTCTTTTCCGAAAGTTCCGGGAGGTAACAAAGCAGAAAGGAGCAGAGGAAGAAGAAAGCAAATGAAAAAAAAAGTTGGGATGTGTGGAAGAAGTGAGAAACTGAAAATACTCACAGAAAAACAAGAGCACCCCTACATGCTTTAAATGTGATTGACAACCAATGACCAGAAAAAGGGAATGCTGTTAGCTACACAGGAATTCTGGCCGTATCTTTTAATATTTACATT
Source organism: Elanoides forficatus (assembly GCA_025311575.1). Classification (NCBI taxonomy): domain Eukaryota; kingdom Metazoa; phylum Chordata; class Aves; order Accipitriformes; family Accipitridae; genus Elanoides; species Elanoides forficatus. The sequence goes on from JAOBAS010000020.1 coordinate 25,096,388, forward strand.
TTAAAAAAATCAAAGAGAAGTGCCTGCTGACTTCGAAAGGCAGAAGAATCCCAAACAGGGAAGAACTAACCTGCAACACTTAAAACTGTACAGAAATTAAAAGAAAAAGCAGCTATCTTCGGAAAAGACACCAAGGACAAAGTCACTGTGTCATTATGCATACGATGCGCGTAAGAGCAAAGCACGTCTGAAAGCAGATTCTGATGACTAAAAGGTGACCAGAACAGATATAAAACAATGGTCCTGACTCAGTTTAGAATTATAATTCTCAACCGTACAGATTATGAAAGGACTTCACCTGTAAAATTAAGGGTAAAAGTACTATGCCACTACTTCTAGCACTCACAAATTGATCATTCAATCTAGTGATTACAGTTCTTCAAAATGTTTTGTAGCAAAGACATAACACGTACATGAACTTCATAAACTGTCAGTGCAGATGCACTACAAGTAACTGAAAAAGAACATTCTGCAGGTCTGGCGAAAATAAGAAATATCAGCTCCAATGACTGAAACTCCAATGACTGCTCTCCCAAATAAGCATCTGAGTTGGCAGATCAGTCTAAGGCATAATGCTTTCAAGTCCAGAAGGCTATTATATGCTGTTGACTTCCCCGTTTATGCCACTGGCACATCCCCAACACAGATACAGTACTGTTTAGTTACAGCTTGGCCTTTTGCACATTTAATGAAGGCCACAGATGCAAGGGGTGGCAATTTGAGTGGTACAGTCCTGCAATAAAGCTAACATCATATATTTCTAATATGCATCGTAGCTTTTCCCCAAAGCCTACTGCCACTTTGATAAGTACACATAACACTGATGGACAAAATTTAACCTCTAAATTAAGTTTCAAGTGAGATATGAACAACAAAACAATTAAGTTGAAAGGAGAAAGGCTAAATATTGTCTAGAAGAATCTACAGTCCAGCTTATTCTCTCCTACAAGGACAGAAGAAAGAAAAATCACGAGCCATTACAGAAGAATCATTACAAGTGAGGAAAAACCAGGCTTGCACAGACACCTCCTTGTTAAGGACTTTTAAGGTCACACCCAGACTAGCCGTGCCTGCCTGCCACAGCACGTAACCTCATACCTGTCGGCAACCTGGAGACCGCCTTGCATATGAAGTCACCTATCCACAAACAACCCTGTGGATACGCGAAGAGGACACAGAGCATGCTAGCTTTGACTGTTCAGAGGCTGTCTTCAGTGTCAAAATACTTAAGCCTCAAAAGAATTAAACTGAAGAATTAAACAGAAGCAAATTCTCTTAGGAGAATCATAGAATGGGTTGGGTTGGAAGGGGCCGTAAAGATCATCCAGTTCCAAGCCCCCTGCCACGGGCAGGGACACCTTCCACCAGACCAGGTTGCTCCAAGCCCCATCCAACCTGGCCTTGAACACTGC
>JAOBAS010000020.1:25117984-25133031 GCA_025311575.1 Elanoides forficatus
TGACCCCAACCCCCATTCCCCCTCCCCCTGTGCTGCTGGCGGGGTAGGAGGTAGAGAATTTGGGAGTGAAGCTGTGCCCGGGAAGAAGGGAGGTGTTTTAAGATTTGGTTTTACTTCTCATTACCCTACCCTGATTTGCTTGTTAATAAACTAATTTCCCCAAGTCGAGTCTGTTTTGCCCGTGATGGTAATTGGCGAGTGATCTCTCCCTGTCCTTATCTCGACCCACGAGCCTTTCGTTATATTTTCTCTCCCCTGTCCAGCTGAGGAGGAGGAGTGATAGAGCAGCTTTGGTGGGCAACCGGCATCCAGCCAAGGTCAACCCACCACACTTTGTAATTCTTTTGCACATGCCATATAGGACCACGATCCTAGAGGGCACTACTGATACTAAAGAAACAAATGTAAACCAAAGCAACAGGACACAATAAGCAACTGAGTCAATGAGAGAATCTCTGATTCAGAATCTGAACCTAGGAACCCTCATAAACATTTATGAGTGGGTCTAATGAGCTCTTTAGACTTACCCATACAAGCAGAAAAACCTGTCAGATGAGGTTTTAAAATATTTCAGGTAACTACAGTGTTTCCTTCCTTTTATACAGATAAAACAGTTGCTCTGGACTGGACCATTTCTTCAGCAGGCATGAATCAGCACTACACTCTTTTTACATTAGCTATAAATCTAGTGCAGGGAGACAATCTGTGACAGCAAACAGACCAGGATCTGGATTCTGACAAGTTACATTAAACATGGTTTTTAAATCATCTCTTTCCATAACTGATGTGCATTCTAAATCGTCTTGAACAATCTCACACACAGAACAGGATCCAATCAGCAGGAAATATTGTGCCCTTAGTGAGGCTATAGAACTGAACCGCATAGTGCTGGATATGTATAGCTTAGCTCTTAATACAAAACTAATTACGCCTGAATTTCAACATCTCACACGACTAAATCTAAGTGATAACATTCTAAAGGCAAGGAAAAATTATCATAAATTATCTTAATTTCATCAAAATTGTTTTAAATCAGAGTCCCAAACCAAACCAAGAACAACATTTGAAGTGAAGGATCTTAAAAAGTATGTGGCAAATAATTTACAAAGGGATTTTATGTAACTCAAAATCCAGACACAAACATAGCAATTATAACAAACATACACACTTGATAACTATCTAATCATGAACAAAAATACAAAGATTCTTACATTAAAATTTCAGTACTATTGAAAATTTAGTGGTTTCAATCATACCGTCTTGATTCCGAGTCCGACCATGCTAGTTTTAGAATGAAAAAATGTAAGAATTCTAATTGCACTGTTGTGTAATTCTGTATTGGTTTAAAATTCTTAAATCGGTTACATCTAGAATGCTTCACCCAAAAAGTGTGACTATCCAGCATCTTACATTTGCCATGGCATTTTCCACATGTGCCAAGTGACATCAAAATGCATGCGGATGCACTTATCTGCTTTTGCAGCGATTTATTCGCTATGTATTAGGTATAAAAAAAACTACACAAAGCTCAAGACTGTGAAGAATGAAGATGAGAATCTCAGCATGAGTCAAAACTCCCATCTTCTTTCTTGAGATTTGTGAATATTACACCAAAACAGCAATTAAAGCCATGATAAGGCACATCAACCATTCAAAGCCTTACAGCTACAAAAATCGAAGGCTATAGGGAAAGACGTGTTTGTTCTTTTCCACTTCAGTCTCGGCCTACATATTATTCATAACGTACTCCAATGCTCCATAAAGACTTTTAACTCCACCTCCAACAGACACACATACATGCAAAACCCATAAACCTAAGTGGCAGTTAGTCACCTTACAGTGATCTGATATGCTTTAATATCAAGATATCAGCACGTCTGACTGTCTCACATTGCTGGCATTTAAAGTTAATCTACCTTAGCATTGCTGATGTCAATGTAAAAGGGACACAAAAAGCAGACAACTCAGCACAGAAATAACCAGAGACTGATTTTTTTTTTTTTTGTCTTCTTTAGCTCATACTAAAAATACTCTTGAGTATTTTTCATAGCAGGTGAAATTTCCTAACGGATGAAAATTTCTTTGTCTTTAGTCATCTATTTACTACACCATCACTATACTGCCTACACATTGGAAGATATACAATTTCCTTTATGGGCACGTCTTTCAGATTATTAAATATATTTCAGACTAAGAATTACTTTAAAAAAAAAACAAACAAACAACACCTGCTTGGAAACAAAGAATAAAGCTGTAATGAAAGCAAGCTCTGAGACTGCCATTTGTTAAAACAACACATCCATCCAACTACAATTTGTGATTAAAACAGTGTAAAATAGGCCAACTTACTGATTTACATCAAACAGAAGCAATTTTCAAGCCTGTGACATACTCTGGTAATTTATGAATAAAGACTCCATATGATTATTCCTATTACCTTACAAAAGATAAGAGTATCTGTTCAAAATCTGGTTAATTTTCATATGAGGTTCCCAACATGTTATTCATGAAGTGACCACTAAGTTCATCAGTAACAACCGCACTCTCAAACACATCTTCCAAGGTAAATATATACAAAGAACTACAGTACAATCAAGAAACTAATGTGCACTTCCAGATTACACCAGAAGAACTGAGCCACTGAAAAAGAATGGCTTTCATCTTTAGGACTCCACCATACACCGAGTTGTAATCCCTTGCATGTCTCCTGTGAAATGCTTCAGAAGAATTTAACAGGGGGAGGAAAAAAAAAAAAAAAAATCATATTCCATACTCTGGCAGAAATAAACCATTCTACAGCCTGAATACTGATTAGAATAAACACCGTTTTGATTTTTATTTCACAATACCTAATGTTTCTCTGCCCAGGCATCAGTCATATCTCACACATTTGTTTTAAGGTTTATGACTATAACTAAATCCACCTCATTTAATCATTCTAATAAATCTACACTTCAGTAGAAACCACTAAATGAGATATTAATAGCACACTAAATATACCTGTTAGACAGACTACACAAGTAAAACATAGAAGTACAATGAAAAATATTTGCACTTGTTTAAGTGCTGGCCTTCTGTTCATTGCCCGCTACAGACATATACGAAAAAAAGATTAGCAAACACACCCTTTCTGTGTTTCAGAAGAATTACTCCTGTTTACCACCCGAGTATATTCAAGGCTACTTCTATTCTTCTGAATATATAAGGACTTCTACGGGCAGAATTTATACTTTAAAACAAACATTTGGAACAAAACACCAAGAGCTAGAACAAAGCTTGTATACTACACGTAGGTCTCCTTGTACAAAAGAAAACAACCGATTGCAACAAAACCTCGATGGTGACTTGTGCATTGTTCACACTTAAAAGTCAGATCTATAGTCCCTACAAAATCTGGTGGGTGGGGTTTTGCTTGTGTGTTTTAAGGCATTTAATCCCAAATGTCATCAATGATTTTAGGAAACCTGCTGATGTCTCAATCTACCTTGGCTCCTTTCCTTAACTTCGGTCTGTGATACAAGGCACAAGGTCTATAATAAACTTCTGCTAAACTGTAGGACTGTACATCCCACAGCAAATATTCTCTAGCTTCCACCTCACTAAGGTAAAGTAGATGGTGGAGCACGAGGTCCTATATGTTTTAACAAATGGCACATCCCACTTCTACACGTCATGTCCACAGCATGCGGTGCGAGGCTGCCAAGTGGAACTGGAACTAGAACTTATCATGACAAAAAGCCGAGAACGATGTTTTCCCTGTGCGTATTTTCTAACCTCCCAGATTCCAGCCCTGCTAAGATTTCATGCAGCAACTCTGCAACAGTACACAGACCGAGAGCCTTTATAGTCTAAATACGGCACTTGTCTCTGTATTCAATATCCCTAGTTCTTCAGCTAGAGTCACGACAGTGAGTTCTACTCATTTTATACACGACAGAGCTTTACTCACACACACACACAACCCTGTCTACAGGCGACGAGTTATTCATAAACCTGGTTGTCCTAGGAAATAAGACTTCTTTCATCTAACCACTGCCACTAAAAACTGATTTCCTACAAGGTCCATCTTGACAGGCACACTGCAAAGTGCCATGTTGTACCAGGTAGTCATTTACCCACCACACTTTTTTTTTTTTTTTTAAACAACTAGAACATTCAGTTGCTAAACCATTTTTATTACCTTTTCCTTCTACCTTAAATTAATTGCCTTTATGGTACACTATTAAATCCTATCCTTAAGTTTAGTGAAATTGCTCCAGTTGTCCTTATTGCACCCTCACCTATCAATTCTATATTTCATTTACATAATTCAAGTAAAAGGGCATGACATGAGTCTTCTGTTGCCCACCTACACCTTCTTCTATTTCCCAAATCACTCTTAGTTCTTTTGATTTTTTTTTCAAAGTTTCCTTCATAGAAAAGAGCAACTTAACAAATCTGTAGATTCAGAATCTCTATTCAACTAGTTATACCTCTGTCCTCTGCCTTTAATGCTGTAATTTCTTCCAGCAAAGATCTCCCTATTTTACTTTTCATTTTCTGAAGAAATCCTAAGATATAATCTATCTGATTCTGGGTCCAGTATTCTGTCAAACTTACTAATGGTGATAGCACAGCATTGTCCTGCCTTGTCATTTCAGCTCATCTCAGCCTCATTCTGTTCTGATCTATTGCCAAAATTTCAGTGCCTTTCTGAGGTGCTAAAGCCCACTTCTTACAGTGAAATTGAGAGCATCCATAGTAAATAAGTCTTATTTGTCTCTATTATATGGTCTCGCAGTCTAGGTATTGGTAACTACGTATTTATAAAGATTTTCCTGTGTTCATCTCCACTTCTCTTTCCATTTTTATGTCACTTAAACTATGGCAGTATCTATTTTAATGCAGAAGTGAATTTGGTCTCAGTCTGCGCTCTTTTCCACCACCTTCCTTCACGACAGTTTCCACATCTAGTTTGACACAATCCAGTCCTTAATTACATAGTCTAGTCTACCACATTTACAGTAAAGCAATTCCTTATGCATGAAATTTATTTTCTACTCAAGTACGACAGCCTGATTATACAGATTTTTTTTAAAAAATATTTGCTTTCCTCTCCAACATTCATTTTTTGTTTTTTAATTCCAAATCCCCAGAAATCATAATATTCACATCCAGATTATTTCTGTCCTTTCTATTTCTCCATAACTTTTCACAAAAAATGCAAATATCACAAAGTCCTGCCAGAGTCATTCATTATATTTACCAGTAGTTCACCATGCAATTTAATTTAACTACACATACATTTTCTTTTCTAAAACACAAGTAACAGCATTCTGGGTTTTTTATAAAGATTACCACAGTGTTATCCAGTAAAGTCAAAAAGGAACATTACTCTGATTTTATTTTTTATAACATTGCTAAAATAGATTGTTGAAATAGATTGTAGAATCAGGCACAAAGCCAGTCCTTTTCGTTCATCATAAAATTACTATTTTTCTGTTTATGGTTTTGCTGGACAATATTAGCAAGATTTCTTATTGAACTGCAGAGCTAGGTTACTTCAGAAGTAGTTGAAACAACTGTTTTGTGTATGCACACATCTGTAACATGTAAACATTTATAAAGCACTTACAGATGACTCAAGGAGAAATGTTTATCATATCTTCAGACAGTTAAACTTACCACCTTGGCTTATATCTATTTTTTTCCAATCTATATTGCCTGAAGATAAAGCCCCAAAATTACTACAAGAAAACATAAGCCATTTATAGCTGTCCTGACATGTTCACACCTCTTTCCTTGTGCCAACCCTAGCATGCGTGCAAGGAAACTGCTGTGACTGGTAACTGATAACGTACCACCATTAAACTTGGTCAAAAAAAGAGGCAAAAGTGGTGTTTCTGGTGCTACCATGGGCAGAATGGGAACATTTCTTAAATTGGCAGTCCAAACTTGTAAAAGCCTCAAGTGACCACAGGACCACAGGCTGAGAAACTCAGACCACTACTTTACACCGAGTGTTTTATTATTTACTAAAATGCACACGATTCTAATATTAGCTGGTTTGCAGTAGTAACTATTCCATGCAGTGCCGGATTATTCTTATCCCTAGTGACTTGCATAATTATTAGACTGCAAATCCCTTTCTACAATCTCCAGTTTTTTCAATTTATGCTTCCCAGTCAGAATATAAGAATGCACTTTGGTTCCTCTATTTCCATGTACATCTATCTCAAAAAGTCAACTGTAACTACATTCACATGTGCAATTCAAGGCATACTAAAAAATATATGTAATATATATTTTATCCACAACTCGGATTTCAACAGAACTTTGAGGGTAAAAACATTATTGCATTTCTCCAGTGCAATTTCATTAGTTCAACGTCACTAGATGAATAAATATGCAATAGGAGTTTCACTTTGAATTTTTGGCACATTAAACCAAACATCCAGGTGTGCCAATGACAAAAACCAGTGTGAAAACATGTTTTTTATGAACTAATCCAAACATTCCTGTTTCAAAGAAATATGATTAAGGGATGGTCTTGTCGTACTACCCTCAGGAAAAAAAAAAAGTATCACAGACAGGCTGTTCACTCAGACTTCCCTCAAACTCTAGTTGTCTGTGCTGCAATTTACATTTACTGCAATCAAAGACTGAAAACATACTACAATAAATTTGTCCCCAGTATCACCTGTTGATCTTCAGTATAGACAAATGAAGGTTTAACTTGCCCACCATTTTCATAACGTTTTTGTATTCCTTCTTAAATCCTTACAAACCATTTCACAGTTTTAAATACAGGGATGCTCTTGGGCAGATGGACAGTACCCAAAGAAAGTCATATCAAAAAGCAATCCGATGGTATATGCTAATTCAGCAGCTGACAGGCTAATCTTGGTGAAGAACCTAAGATTGAAACAGGAATGACATCAATCTTCTTTCTCCTTTAAGGAATCGCTTGGCCAATTTACAACATTCTGAGAAATTCATATCCAGCCTCTTATGCCCCCAAACTGTACAGAATATTTTACCCAGTACATTCCTCAATTTAAATAGTTGTCATTGAAAGAAAAAAAAAAAAAAAAAAGTTAGTTTTCTATTACTACAATTCTGTCTAGAAAGTCAGAAAGTATGGAATGCCGGACAAGACGAAAAATAGCTTTTTATGAGACAAATAGAATGCATAAACACATGAGTTACAACGCAATAGTACTTCACGACATAGCTCTCACTAAGCCACCTTATTTAATAAATATCCTCTTCTGTCTTTATATAAAATATTTGCTTCTCTTTCTTTACAGAAACAAAAACCCCCACCCTAAATAAATGACCTACCACTTCACAGAAGGCATGGCTGGCTATCAGTATTTCTTGTTTACATAACTGAGAAATCTTCCAAATAGACATTTAAAGGTAAAGATTTTTTAAAAAAATAAAATCTCTATTCTGGTGTGAGTAGTCAAATAACAACCATATGATGTTAGCATGAAAGACAATTATCCTAATTTAAAAGGCATCTGATTAAATTTTAAAAGCCAAAGGTGATAGCACATACCATCCACAGTTTACAAAACAATGAACATCACTTAAGAACTGAATGATACTAGCTCAAATGGCAGTATTTGGTGACAGCAAATGAAAAGTTCTTTTTTCCTAGCATTCCAAAAAAATATTTCCTTCTTGCCGAGAAGTTATGCACAAATCAATTCCCATCATCAGCATGCATACTCCATTTGCCAGATGATAGATGTTACAGCAAATCATTGACAGAATCCAGCCATCACAAGTTACCAGAACGTAGGTGACTGTCAGAAAATATTAATAGAGTCTGCCACTTTCATGGTGTTTCTAGAGTAACAGACTTACCTCGGCAGATGGTCCCGTTCCCCACATATCCGGGTTTGCAGGTGCAGCTATGTCCCCTGATAGTGTTAGTACAGATTGCATTCTCATCACAGTTATGCTGTCCGCTGCCACACTCGTCATGCTCTACAATGGGGAAAAAAAAAAAAAGAAAAAAAAAAGAAAAAAAAAAAGAAAAAAAAAAGAAAAAAAAAAAGAAAAAAAAATTCAAGAGAGACAGTGAGCTTTTCAGTGTGATGATGTGGCATTTGAAAAAGCAAGTGGAATAACAAGGTTGCCACAACAGCTGAATGCTGGGAGTTTGGTGTGCGAGTCAGCTATGGGTCTGCTTCAATTACGAAACTCAACAACATGTGCGTGGTGACAGTAGATTATTTAGGTCCAAAAACAGGAAAAAAAGAATCCACGAGGAGGCAAAGTACGGCTATGACAAAAAACACATGAAGAAGATTCTCTCAGAAAAATATCTGCTGTGAAGACTAACCCGCACATCACCATCCATCACCAACAGTAATAAGCATAAATACAAGGTAAGCGAACACAAGAGGGGCCCTAACAGCATGCCCTTTAAATACACAGTTCAGTTGTCACAACCACTTGCTCTAATGTATGCTAAGCTGACTCCTTCCCCGATAGCACCCAATAACATTTCACATTTTCAGAGCACCATTCATGCCATCGAATTCCAAAGAGGCTCCCAGACAAATGGGCCATACTTTCCTTTCAGCCAGGAACTCTAACTGCTGCCACGGAGCCTAATTTGCTGCAGCTCCTGCACTTTACTCTCCTGCTACATTTTGTTTTAGTAAAGCATCAGTTAGAGGTGGTGAGCTACCTGACCCCGAAGGTTCTCACTTCTTCCTGCAATTACTAGGAGCTTCCCTCATGCAGTAGGATTGCAAAAAGAACACCTGAATATTCTACACTTTTGCACTGTGGATTTACAGTTCTGTTCAGTGGAATCAAGAGGATGCAAGGAAATTTCTTAAAAGCATACAAAGGACAAGAGACACGATAAAAAATCAGAATGTGGAACCATTCTTGGTAGTCTTCATTTATGCAACTGCAATCATCGGGCTAGTATCCATATGTTGAGAGGTAAACGGTATCCATTTCTGGAATTAAGGACTTGCTTAAATATACCACTGAATAAGAGAGGTTCAAAGGACTACGGACTAAATTTAACCTTCTATAGACCACAGAGAGAGGTAGTGCCTCTAAAACACAAGAAACCCACTCATTTTTACAGACCCTGAATTCAGACCTTTGGAAGAGCCTCTCCATTGAGAGCAACAGGATCAAAGGCTTCGCCAGGCTAAAGTTAACCTCTGCAATGTCCTCACTTTACCAAAGTATAGAATGGCAGCCAATTTCAAGATAACTCAAGACACGTGGATTTGAACGGTGGATTCCAAGGAACCCTTCAAACCAAATACTTCTGGAATACCGTGGATAACTGCTTGCAGAACATATATCCAACATACACTTTCTATTTTTCAAATACATTTGACAGCAAACCAAAATGAACTGCAACCATTTTCTTTTAAAGAGCATCAAAGCGACGTATCACTCGCTCACTCTTTGCTTTTTGCAAGAAACTCTCACACAAATGTGCCTGGCTTTAGCTGATAAATTCAGGCTTACATTTATATTTGTTCGTTTACGTTGGTCCCTAGCTCTGCTTAGTAATTCACTTCAGCTCCTTGCCAATTCTCAGAAGCCTAACACATTCTGAATGCTAGGCTTCTTCAAGGACCTCCTGTTCTCTCCATCTTTCAAGAAACTCTACCACAGCCTGATTCTTGCTACTTTGGTCTCATGGTGCTTGCGCTGCTGGGTCAGCCACAAAAAAAAGTATCGAGCTACCCTCCAAGGAAGTGTTCCTAGCAGCCAGCTGAACGATGCTTTCTTTTAAGAGACATCCTCTCCATAATCTCTCCCTCCTCTTACTACTTTTATTAGTTACTGCCATTAGCTTTCACGTGTGTGTATTCAAACTATAACGAGAACGCCTTTGCGACAGGCTTACGTACACACAAGAACATTCCTACTCAAACAATTGCCAAAATTAGTCGACTACCTTCTCAGCACTTCAAGTATAAACAAAAGATTTCCCAGTGGTAACAGACGTGTTTTGCCAAAACGCACCGGAGATTATACTCTGCCATGTTATTCTACGACTTTGGTAATGTAAATCATTGTATTTACCACTCCTGCAGAGGTACAGATGCTGGCAATATTGAAAGATTTAGCACTGACAAAGCTGCTTTCCCACAGCCATGCTTAAAGCAGAGGTCAGCTTCTTCTGAGCTGATATAATTTGAACAGTTAGCAACAAATCTGACCATGGGAACCTGCCCTTCACGAGACATCCTGATGCTGCTAGCACAAGGAGGACTAAGGGAACCTCGTCTGCATGAGGAATCCCAAGATTTTTTAGCAGCAATATGGCTGCAACGATGGGAACTTCAAATGAAGTTTTCCCTGGTGTAGAGATGTCTATAGACGATGTTGCTACAGGCCTAATAAGAATGAGAAAGCATTGATTTTCTGTCAAGGTACAAAAATCTTTTAGTCCGGATGGGAAAATCCTTAAGATTCTGTCAGTAGTGAGTTATCTTGGGTTTCCTTCTCCCTCAGAAGAGATCATCCTTTGGAGCACTTGGTGTTCGCATTGGGAAGCGAGCATGGAAAGCAGGCTCACGTTTTGTTTAAAATCAGAGGAGATTAGGACTAATTTGCAAAGAACATTGCTTTCTTGCACACATCGCTTTCCAAAATCCCCCATTCAAGTACATCAGACAGAACTTACTTTTGCTTTCACGTTATGGTAAATACTACCCGACTAGACAGCAAAGATTGGAAGAGAAGGACGCTGTGGAACAAGTGAAAGGAGTCACAAACAGTATCATTCCAAAGCACCAAAGAGGGGGGAGCTAAGACAAAAATCTCAAAGTCGTATCTTATTTTGACAATCTCCCTTTCAGCTGAAAATGAGAAGCACAAGAAAGGGGACTCTAATAGACAAAAACAAAAGTCGTTTTTTATTTTTTAATACACATATACATGTAGATATAAATAAATATGCTGCCATGCTCAGGAATGAAACTGTCATCATTAAGTTTGACTCAAGTCATCCATCTCTCTGTGAGTTCTATTTGTTATAGAATATGCACAAAATGAGTTTATGATCAAAGACAAAGAGAACTGGCAGGTTTACTGAGAAGGACAGAACTGCAGGGTGCAATTCCCTGACCCAACACTCATTCCCCTGGACTGTTAATAGCCATTTCAAGAAACAAGTACCGTTTCAGAACAGTTACAACGACAGCACCATTCTTTGCTTACAGACAAGTTAGTTAGTTTATGAAATCTCTGCAAGTTATCTTCAGCATTAGTGTTTCTGTTGGTCAGGAATCCTGGTTATTGCCACCTCTTTTCTGTACTTAGTCTGTGGTAAAGCCAAAAGATCGGTTGCTTCCTTGTGCTTCTGTTTCCCTCTATAAAAAGGAGGGGATTACAAGATTCCTTTTTTTTTTTCCCTAGTACTTGTCATTCTTCTGAAGTCCTCAAATAGTATTGATTTTACAGAAAATTAAAGGATATCAATCTTCTATTGCAGAAAAGGAAGAATCAAATATCAACTGCTGGTTTACCTTCTACTTAATTTATTTTTCCCACAAGCAGAGATGAGGTATGAAAGCATGCATCACCTCTGAAGCTTCAGCTCACCTGTCCCTGTTTCCTAGCCACCAAGCTACAGCTAAGGCCAGCAAACTACACATTCAAACCTAACATTTTTCCTTCCGGATAAAAACCTTCAAGAACTTCCAAAAGCTTTCATGAACTTTTCCAAAATCCTCAATAGCATCTTATTTTCGGAGTTCGCACCTGAACCAGGCCGGCTTGCTAAGCCATGACTATAAAGTTCATTCTTTCCTCAGCTTTTATTTGAGGGTGGCCATCTGCCTCCAAAAGTCCTTGAAAGCCCACTAGTAAGAAATTAGTTATCCTTTTACAGAAACAGATCTCTGCCACCCACATTGTATGTCTGTGGAATCGTGACATGTACCAACTGGGGGTGTCCTCTATGCATACATTAAGCAATGCTTCCATTTTGAAGAACTAAGGCCTTGAAAACAAAATCTCTACAGAAAACTTCTATTTGAAAAAAGCTGTGACTGGGAAGTCAAGCCTGGTTATCCGCTTGCCTCAGGCAACTGAAGTTGCATCAACTTGAACAGAAGTCTACCCTGACAGCACTACAGGTCTGGGTATCATTACATGACAGCACACGGACAGCGGTTGAAGATAAGTGTTACAGTTATCTCTGCTTTGTTCACAGGCAACCTAATAAAAATAAGTTTATCTTGATGATTAGAATACGCAGGAGCTGTCTGACAGAATTCATTTCAATATTACATGGCCTTACAGAGATAACAATCACATAAAAAGCAAAGTTAATTCACCAGAAAATAGTTTCAAGTAGATGGTTAGTTGCACATCCTATTATAAGAAGCACCAATGTGTCCTACAAATCACAGAAAACCACCTTATAGCAAAACACAGGCTGCTCTGTAAGCACATTGATATTGGGGCACACACAATACCTCCTTTTTCCTGAAATCCCAGGGAATAAACTAGTTACAGCACAATGGGAAAACATGGACCATTTCCTGTTGAAGTCTCAATAACATGAAATGAATAAGAAACTGCTGAAATAACCCCAAATACCAGACTGCCATGGAGAGAGCTGTGACCACACTCCACCCCCTGTACTGGTGTGCACGCTTGAGGCAGATGGACCCCAACCAAGCAAACAGCACACCACATCAACATCTGCAACATCAGCAGGCAACATCTACTCTATACGTATGTAAAAAAACAACAGTTGAATAATACCTGAGGCAGCAGAAGACCAGGAACACAACTAAACTCCACACCTGCCAACAGCACATTCACTATAAAAGGTCAAGCCACCACTAATAGCTGTATTAGTTGCACCTTCAGCAACAGCAGAATAATCAATCATGATGCATTTCAGCTGTGAAGCCACTTGCTTAAATTTTAAACAGACCTTCAGCTTTCTTCAAAACACAGGTACCTATTTAGGCTCATGAAGTTAAAGCATCCACAGGTCGTAGCAGCTCCTGCGCACCTCAAATGAGCAAACATTCCGGCTGCTCCACCATTAATATGTAAACCTGCTGATGGTTGATCACTTCAGTGGGAAGTATAAATAGGAATATTTAAACAAGGACAAAAAAAGTCAGCAACCTTCAAGCACCTGTGTTTCCATCAAATCTTCCATATCCCCCTTTTCCTAGCCTAATCTTACTGAGGAATCACAGAACTACTTTTGTTTTGTGATATTTGAAAAATACCTTCTGTGCTGGGCTAAACTGAACTGGAAGAATGCAGTACGAAAAGCACTGGGGGCAGGGAGGAGGGTGCCATCCAAAGATTTTGTCTGCCCGAGGTAACGTATTCTGCATAAAGCCACCCACACCATATTGCAAAACTGTGTGCAAGTGAAAACAACCACATAAAAATAATTCAGAACACATGCAAGGTAAAAAAGAATTTGTCATGTATTTATAAATACAAATGCATAAATACCTAAATGCATAAACAAACAGTTACAGGGAAATACAAATTTTCTCCATTCATATGTACATGAAATGTAGCGTTTGTGAAAGGTTCTAGGCAGCTCTGACAATTAGCACCAGGAGAACTGTCAGGAATAAAAAATGGCATTTGGGGGTATTAGAAATATCCACATTTTTACTAAAGAGATCTTTTCAATAAAATCTTTTCCTATTCATCATACAAGAGGAAGATGGCCGTTGCTTATATTTTGCGTGTCTCTTTTTCTAAATGCATTTTTCAGAAGTACTACGGAATTTCTAAGACAATTCTGCTTTCGCATGCTGAAAGAAACACCACCATTAGATTTACTGGATTTGTATGCGGTCTAAATGCAGGTTCTACGTGGCTTTAACTTTCTCTTTTTTTTTCTTTTCTGTACATGCCTGGAATAACTCAAGTGTTTGTATTGTTGTACACTTGGTCTAAAATAGTTAATAGAAAATTAGAACCATAGATCTGAAATATATAGCAAGCAACACATAGTAAAGCTAAGAACCTTTTGGTCAAGAGTCATAACGAACTGTAACAGCAGGGTAGCTTTCCCTTGCACTGTTCAAAAGACCATAATGGATTTCAAATTTATAATTTCTAAAAGGTACATTTGACACAGGATTTATTTTTCAGCAAGAGTGGCAACCTTTTTATCTTTATTTTCTTTAAATAAGGATGCTCTTCAAAAAAGGACCGACACTGGAATGCAATTACTGGAGACATATCCCATTGAATGGTCTTTCACCATAGCTACTCTCACTTCTTATTACAAGAAAAGGCCCCAATTTAAACTTGCTTACAAGATGGAAACAATTTTCTTATTGTAAGGATTTTCTTCCATTTGTTCCTCAAAGCCTTCATACTTCAATAATAAAACATTCATCTTTGGAAAATATTGTGCAAAGATTCTGACTATTTCTATTTATTCTTATTTCTACAACACTGAAAGGAAACCTTAAGTCATTCCCTAAATTGTTGAGATGACAGTCTGCTGCTGGGGTATGTAACCACAAATGCAGCAAACATTTCTATACAGCAAGAGATTACAATAGAGAGGCAACTCACTTATGGAATAGCAAGGTCAACAGATGCTACCACTGTTTATTAACACAGAGGCCATTTGTATAGAATACATACCTTAATGTAAAATTAATTAGCTATCTGGTGACACTGTAGCAATGGCCTTTGAAAACTCAGAAAGGAGAAAGCCATCTCTCCAAATACTTTTTAAAAGAAGCAATACTTTGTTGCATGGCATTAGGATTCAGATGTCTATGTAATAACTAAGGCTTTAAAAATGAGAGATTAAAAAATTGAATTTAGGAAGAATTGTGGACTTAGTGGAATCAGGATTTCAGCTCACAAGCAATTCTGATGAAACAAAAGGGATAGCTTTTAAAGAGACTGAATAAAAGGAAGCATTATTCTGAACACACAGGAAGAATCTCCACCAGAAAACCAGGGCAATTAGAAACAAGATGCACACATCAAGCAAGAAATTACATTGCAGATGGTAAGCTGGTTAAAGATAATCGCTAACTGCGAATCCAGACAAC
>JAOBAS010000020.1:25138047-25152938 GCA_025311575.1 Elanoides forficatus
GTATTTGGTAAAGCTGAATCTCAGCCGTTAGTCTGAACAATGTATTTCTGTTGACATCAAACTGGCTTTTCTCCACTCCCCCCCACCAGTTCTATGAAGTTCTCAGCTTCTTTAAATCGTAGGACATTCACTTAGGAAAATAAAGAAATTGCATGTAATGACACAATCTGCAAAAATAAGACTTTGTCTAGCAGTTGCCACTGCCTAATTTACAGTTTTCGGGAGAGATGCCCGTCACCATTACATCTTAAGATACAGTTTTATTTTGCCTGTGTTGTTATAAGCTGAATATGGTCCAAGTACCTGCATGGTGTCGGAAAAGAAACCCTAAAGCAATACGTACTGATTTATTTATATAGCAGTATAACTTCATCTACAAGGACAGGCTGCTTTTTCTCCATAAAATTGTGAAAGCTGCATATTTTATGAAGTTGATATCAGAACCTCATCTTTCAGGCATTTTCAGTTCAACAATAGCTGCAAGCTTTATTTTGCAGAAATCTCAAAATCACTAATACAAAAAGTACGAAATAGACCTTTGGATGCAATTTTTAGCCAACATTTCATCGTGGCCTGACGAACTTATATTGGTGACACAAGTTCAAAAGAGTTTCAGATTTCAGCACTCTGTGATGCTTTACCTTCCACATAAAAAGAAACAAACAAAAAAACCAAACAAAAAGCAATACATACCCCATTTCAAACTCGCACAGAAGTCTATTAGTGCTGTTGCAATATAGTAAGGTGGAATTGTTTCTAAATGAACCTGCATGTGTGACAGATGTGTCAATCTGCTGATACAAGAACACATAAAATCACAGTTAAGGTTTTATAGCAGAGTTCAAGTATAATGAGGACAGGACACGTATTATTTCTTTGCGCCTATCAGAGATGCAATGAAAAGGCTTGCAGTGTTGGAGCGTGTATTTCAGGTGATATGAAAGTCACGAAGACTTAGCATACTTGCTTCAATTTTCTGTTTACAAAGTTAGAGCCGAGCCATTAGGTTTCCCTGCAGACTTAGCACCTTCATGTTTTACATACGAGTTTCTAATTAGGCAAATGCTGCAAAAAGGATGGACTCCAGTACATTTTAAGCTTTTGACAGAGTAGAGACGGACTGTTGCTTCTTACTGAAAGTAAACAGAATATCTGTCTAGTTGCAGCTCACCCAACAAAGCCAGTGAGTGCTGACAGAGATTCTTAAAAATGGATGTCTGAAAACTGGCTTCTAAGACAGTATTTAGGCATCTAAATTACTAATTGGTTTGCTCCCTCAGAGTGCTGAAAACCTAACTTCCTCCAATGCGTTTAATGAGGGCAAATGGGTTCTCAGCACTTAAAAGAAAAAAAAAAAAAAAAAGATAAAAGTAAGTCTAGTTCTTTATGTCACTCTTGTGTATTTGTCTTCAGTTTACTCCTTTGGCCTCACAAAAATAGTATGGGATTTTTACATGGAAGGAAGCGATCAAATTGTTTTACTCCTCAAAGAGGGCAACTTCAGCATTATATCACTATATTTACTCTCAACGCCCAGAATCAATTTTTATTTGAAAGCAGAAATGGCAACTAGTGCATCTTCATCTCCTAAGGCACCTAAGTTTTTCCCTGGAGATATTCTACCATAATAGGGATCACAAATAGACCATACTTGTCTTATGAGATCTGACAAGATCACAACCTGAGTTCCTTTGGCTGCAACTATACCTTCTTATATCAGCAAAACACTGCACAGTATGAAGACCCCATTGCTGAGAAAAAAGATAAATCAAACAGAATTTATATGCTGTACATTGCTCAGGTCTTCACAACTAACTTACCAAAGGATAACGACAGTACAACTTCATTTTGCATTTTCATCACTTAAGTAAAAAGTAATAAAAATGACTTAGATAGACAAACGTATCATCCATGAGACTGAAAAAAACACATGGTTGGTTGATGTTCATTCAAACAGGGAATTATTCTCTTCTCCAAACAGGGACTTCTGCTCCAAATGCATTAAAAAGGTCACAGGCAGCCACAGAAAGGTGGTAACAAACCGTATGTATTACTACCCAAGAAAAACAGGGATTTAAGTACAGGAGTATTCAAGAAACCTGATGATGCAAGAAAGGCTTCTTTTCTCCAAAAAAAACCCCAAACATCTTAGAACATAATTTTAGAGAGGATAGAAGCAGTAACCTGAAGTACCTAAAATCATCAACCACCACGGAAAGCACTGCAGAAATACACTGGAGTTTCAGAGCAGGGGCCCCTGGGGGATGAAGTCACATTTATTTTCTGCCTCCCTTTTCGGCGTTAACCAGTGACTGACTCACAAAGCGCTACCCGAAGTCTCTCTGCTGTGGGTACTAAGATACTGCATTCAGCCTTTGGCAAAGCATGAGATAATTAGGAAGGAAAGCAAAACACCAGGTGTGAGGAACATCTGCAAAAATCAATTTACAGAAGAAGGCACAATCAAATTCTGTGCTTAGCTTGAGTACCTAATACTGACAAGACAAATCCATATATATGCACCCAACGAGACAGAGAAAGCGGGGTTAAATGACCACAAATCATGAAGGAAGCATGAAACTTCAGGAGGAGGATTAGAATGTTTCACCAGAAAAAGCAAAACAGAAATCAAACGAGAGGGAAAATGAGAAGTGAGAATCAAGCAACGGCGAACTTGGAAAGAACAAGTTTCTTGTTCACAAGAAACAACCTCCACAAAAAATGTGTAGCTATGCCTATCACATACTATTGTACTGCTCAAAATTCAATTCCAGCGTATATTCCAGGGAAGAAAAGCAGGATTATACAGAGCACTTCAGCTCAGAAAAGGGAACAATGATGCTGTTAGCTAAACTGAGCACAGATCTTCCTGCAGAACATGCCCAGAGGAGAAAGCACCATCCAGGGGTGAGAACATCTGGCAGGATCTGAATTCCGCCCCCCCTCTCACTAACTGAGTACATGACTTGGTGACTAAGATACTTTTGCCACCTCTTTTGCAAAGCGATGGTTAGAAAGGTGTGATGTCAGTGTAAAACTCATCTAATATAACAAAATTGTTTACCAACAGACAAGACTGGGAAAGAGACCTGATTTGGAATATTTGAACCATTTGAAACCAAAAGGTAGGAATCTAAGTGAAACCTGACATTTATCACTGTTAGGTGACAGTTAAACATTATGACATGCTGGAACACCACTGACATCTCAGCGATCCCTCCTATGTACAAGAACTTGCAAATAATCAAGGGACAATATGAAAAGGGTTGCTGGTAATCACTTAATGAGACAAGGAGTGGCTGAAACAAGTCTGACAAAAGCCCATTAGGAAAGTGATAGATGTTAACTTATTGTCACAGGTTAAGCACCAGATAATCACCGTAAAATTATTTGGAGGAAGACGTCAGGAGGTACATACTCCGACATTACCTTCACAGAACTTCATGAAATAAAAAAATTAAATGCTTTTATTATTTAAATGAAGATATACTTTACACGTCAAATAATACTGCTGCTCTAGATACTGTCTCTAACCCCTGCAAAGCCATTTTGTGTCCTCATTGACTATTTCCTAGAAGAACACCCCTATACGGAGAGGAAAAAAGAAGGTTCCTTGTTCCCCTGCCTCCCACCCCCCACGTCCTACAGGCAGGGGAAGGAAGGAAAGGAAGTGATGTAAGTACTGCTTGCACACAGTTTTGATAGAGACTGTAATTTCAGTCCTTTTACCATCTTCCATTTAATGGGCTCAAACCCAATTACAATCATTAACAATCGGCGTCTCGTGTGTCATTTCTGTGACGTGTGACAAATGCCTGCGCCCAACAGAAAATACTGTCGCAGAGAAGAGGTATATGCCTTTCGAAAGGATCCCCAGAGCTGTGCTGCCCAAGCGCCGAAATCAGCACTAAATTAGCATTTGAGTAATTAAGTAACTTTTTCCCACAGAAGACTATGGAGCTTTTGATTTTAACTACTCCTCAGAAAGCCTGAACACACAGACAGGGCCCTGCAGCATCATGGTGATAAATTCCCTGGAGGAAATCTCTGCCACAAGCTCCCATACATACAGATCGGATGTCAGCTGTGAGCCCTCCATCTTATCTCGATCTTACAGTGACAGAAGCAGGATCCTTATGCGCAACAGTCACAAGCACTCCAATGCCAGAGAAAGAGATCAGTGAATTAGGATGTTAAAAATTAGTAGGCATTTGAATAGTTAAACATTAATAGTTTAATGTGGAAGGAGAAAAAAGGATTTCCTTTGATACTAATTTGACCCTGCACCCTAGGTGACCGCACAATGAAGATGACAGGTAAAACAAATTAGTGTAACAAAACAATTGTCTGGAACCAAAAATTGAATTTCAATGGGATACCTCATGCCGCTACAACCCAAGGAAGTAATCTTGTGGGGCACACCTCACTGGGTTCACATGCAGTTTAGAAAATTAATAGGATAAAAAATGTGTTTCAAATATTTAACAAGAGGCAAGATAAGGTCAACCAGGAATAATCTTATAGCTGAAAAATTATACATATACAGTATTGATTCTTTTAACTCTCCTGTAATGAGAGAAAACTAATCTTTTTCAACCAGAAAGAGCTCTTCTAATTGATATATGTTTGGCAGCCTAAAAAGTAGTCACACTGGGAAAGATGAATAACATGTCACTAGTCCTGTCACCAGTGACCGTACCAACACAGGCAAAACTGCTGTATTTCCAAAGAGCTTACAAAAAGCAGCCATGCAAAGTAGGAAGCAAAGTTCAGCAGAGTTAACCCCATGAGAGACCTGAAAGACAACGCATAAGGCAGCCCGGTATTAAATTCTTACTTTCAACAAGACCTGTGTCTGGGCGTGGGCCTTCAGAAACAGTCCAACACAGCTCAGCAGATCCCTGCTGGTGGAGTGACAATGAGGCAATATAAGGAGAAAATAAGCATCGGGAGATTCCTCCTTTCCTTTTCGCCAAAAAATGTGAATAAATAACTGTGGCACAATAAAGGGGAAATGTGTCTTAAAAATTGAGTCTGTTTAACATGGACTAATGATGGCTTAAGATAAGCCTGTGGCATCCTGTAGTGAAGACTCGGTTACACAAGGCATCTTCTAACTTCAATGTTTCTCTGAAAATACACTAGCCCAATCACCTGTGGGGAAGTGGTACATTTGGAGCGGATGAACCAACAGTTAGTTCCAGACCCAAAATAATTTCCATCTCTTGTTTCTAACATAAAGAACAGTGACAATTGTTGACTCATGGTCCTATTTTCCTTTCTTTTTCTGAACAATTCATAGGGAAGAGTCTATTTTAGGCTTATTGTTTTTGAAATACTTACTTGGCATTATTACAGCCTGTGACTTTGTGTTGTAAGGTTTTGAAAAACCCTTCCAAAAAGAAACATTTGTTATTCTGTGATGCTCACTGAGTACCATTTCTTGCTTGAGAAGGCACAATGTAGGTTGTATAATAACAATAATAGAGCTATCAAAAGAAGATACTTAACTACAGCAGAATTACCACCTCATCTTGGGAGAGGCTTTTCTCATTTTCTGTGTAGGCCGGAAGGGATCACCACATCTCTGATCAATGCTGGTATGATAACCATTGGGCCAGCCATAGAAATATAACAGGATTAGAAGACAATAAACAGCACTAAAGGAAAAAAAAAACCAAACTGAAAATGAGGTGGTCCTGAACTATATGTACAAAGGAGGAAACCTCATAACTCCAATTTCTATCAGCTGTACACAAAAAGAGGAATCGGCATGGGAATAAGACACAAACTAGTTTCATTTGCCAATAGGAAAAGATACTGAAGGAAAAAGCCAGCCATGGAACATAATATAACAGAATGCAAGTAGCTTCAGATTCTCTGAAAAAAATGAGCTAATGAGTAACAAATGCAACTCAGTACTAAAAAAAAAAAAAAAAAATTGTATTGAGGCTCAGAAGGAATAAACTCCAATGAAAATCAACTGAGATGAACTAGAACAAAATATTTAACAGTATTTTCTGTAAAGCAAAAGTGTATACTTCATACGCTGAAAACATCCAAAAATGCAAGAACGTGTCCCTACAAGAACAACTGTAATTCTTACAGTTTTGCGTATTCTTTCCAGTTTTTAAGAAAGATGAGACAGTATTTAAAAAACAGAGGAGAACCAGGAGCATCATTGTCCCCACCAATTCCCAAATGTCAAGAAACTACAGAAAAAAAATGTAGACGTCATCATTATACAATATCTGAAAACTGGTACTTCACCAAGGCTAAACTTTCCCACCCTCCCACTGCAGTTTGGGAGGAAAACAATCATCATTGAACAGTTCAGACAATTAAAAATAAATAAATAAATACATAAACAAAATAATAGAAGCTTACAGGTAATTAGAGGAGAAAAAAAATCCCCGCAATAGGATTTTGTGTGTAACCTGTGCTTCATTGTACAACTGAGGTAACTGATTCACAAAAATAGTAAGATACTCAACGCACTCTTGTTTTGAAGGATCTTGAAGGATTCAAATGGAAATATCTTAGGGCTACAATTCTTATTGTTGGTGGTGTTAAATACTCTGTGGCTGTTATTCTCCTTTGACTGTTGCTTCTAACAGATTGGTTTAAGTCACATCAAGTTCACCTAATCTAATTAGACTAGATACTTCATAATAACCTGACTGCCTTTGCAGACACAATTTTACTTTTATCATCTGTTAAGTAATCACATTTTTATATTAGAGCTTAAAATGCAAGGACAATGAAAATATTGCATTGTGGCCAATTGAAATTACACCAACAAATAACATTTGAAGGATTTAAACAGATAGCAGCAATTATCCTCCTCTTTGTGGAGCATGAAAGTGATAAAAATGATTATTTTTCCAAGATCACTGTAATATTCATGTATCTACTTAACTTTCTTCCTTGGAAGGTCCCACTTGTTTTCTTTAAAGAAATGAATAAAAAGATTTAAAAGATCATGATTACTCAGTACTTATGAAAAAATGAATAGCAGCTACGACAAAGGTATGTAAAATGAGTAACAGAACGTGGAAAACTCTCTTACCCAATATTAACAAAAAAGGTTCTCTTGCCTGGTGAAATTAAAGGGGAGAAAAATCAGGGTGGACAGACAGAAACAGTCATTTTACAGAACAGATCTAACTGATAAAAGACTTTAGACGCTATTGAGTTTAAGTCCAATAATATTCAAAATAGTAGTCCCTTAATGTACATGAATAACATGAATAGTTTTGCCAGCTAGGATTTAATTATGAAACTATTGATTGTTACGGTTCAAGGCACAAAACGATCATTAGACGGAACCAAGGAAAGAGATTCCTTCTATGATATATTACCGTTGCAGGGAGGCCTACATTTTCTCTGAAGCAACCAGCTTCGCTGTCAGAGAATAAATACTAGGTCAGCTGCAGGTCAAGATGCCAGGTTCTAATAAAAAGGGAATTAATTTTACCTGAAAAAAAGAAACAATCCTGGATTTTAGACCGCTATCTGAAGCGATCTTGGGTAGGACGGTATCCAGGATTATTGTATACAACAATGGGCCTTCCAGCTTGCACCCCTTTATTTGTTCTTTGTGAGTTCAGCTGACAGAAGACCACATTTACACTCAGTTTGGCTGTGGGAAGGAGGAAGAGTGGGAAGTTGGCCTTCTTGCCTTCATCTGAGGCTGGCTGAGCCAGTTCACGCAGCAGTATCGGACTACCCAAATTTATTCAAGCAGGTGTCACACAAGAGGGGACTCTGGACGTGCACTCCATACTCTTCTTCCTGCTGACTCTTAGCTAACATAGAAAGGGCAGGCGGTGCGGCTACCTATGAATCATGCAAATATAGACATCACTGAAGGCAAAAGGATAGCATGCACTTCAGAGATTAGATTTGTGTTTTTCTTTATCAGGAGGCATTGAGTAAAAGGAATTTTGTGATTGCTTTGCATTAGGAAAGGCCAGTTGCGCTACAGAAAGATTTAACATACCCAATGAACAAAAATTCTAATCCTTCATTTTAGGCAAAGCAAGCGTTGGGCAGAAATCATTAAATCTTTCGTAACAGTGGGGAGGACTTATAGTTTTAGTCTCTCCAATGCTGGTCTTCAAGAGCTTACACAAGTTTGTCTGTGCAGGGCTCTGGATAATTCAGTACTTCTACATCACTTTCAAGCTACTCCGTGCCATACCCAGTGGACAGTAGTTTGGGTTTATTCTTCCTATGGTACTTACTGTGTCTTATCTTTACCATGTTTGTATCTAAAAGGTAACATCGTAACGAATTGTGAATAATCAGAATGTGAAAAAACTGCCACAGGATCTTCAGACCACCATTGCTTATATGGCAAATCTGATTTCTGTAAAAATGCACATCTAATCCCAGGAATTAATACTACTAATAATTAATAGAAATCAGGTAAGAAACACCACCTGTGTAAATTTCATAGCTTAAACCAGGGAGTCTAGCTTTATAATCCTAAGACTTAATGGGATAGTATAAAAAAATGATTCTGAGACAATCACCCAAAGTGCTGTTTTCAGAAGATAGAAAAGAAAAGATAAGGTCAGAAGACCTTTCTCTGCATAGAATTATTGTGGTTGTAGAGCTGTCAACAAGGAGAAACACAAGCAGGATTCATTAAAGAAATCATTGGAAAAAGTCCTCCATGCTAGCAATTTACCTTCTTTTTTTTTTTAACATCGTAAAAAGAGATGTGGCTTTTTTTTTCTCTTTTTTTTTTTTTGTTTTTACAAGCAACCTCCATTTAGAAAGTACCTTGTACTCTTAACTTAAATGTGTTTAGAGGGAAAAAAAGTCTCGAGATATTAAAGGCCTAAAGTAATAATAGCCCGAGGTCTAGCTGTTTACAGAGTTAATGCCCTCAATCACTACCTAAACTTGCTTAATTTCTATTCCCACATAGCACGTAGAAAGGAGAGACAGAAAAGTTTGTCAAAGCTGAGTCCAAGCCATATATTATGGAGTCCTCCCAGCCATTTGCTGACAATCCACTACCCACATTACCATTCACAAAGGGAAGGAACTTAAAATTTTGCAGCAGACGCTTAATACTTCGCAGGCTCAGATCCAGCTTGACAAGTTTTACTTTTGACTGGAAAGCCAACACATGCCTGCAGCAGCATCCAGGAGCGACCGGCAGCTCAGCACCTTGCACAATCTTTCCAAGGGCTTGAATAGTTCTTAAGTCTTACCCTGACTTCCTGTAAGGCATATTTACATATCGCCTTAATTTGTTTCGTATACAAATTGTGAACGGCTAAGAGTTGCACCATGCTAATAAAACAAGAATAAAAACAAGAGTAACAGCTTTTCACTTTGTTAGTGGTTTATCCTTAAACTATCTGTTGCTGGAACACCTATAGAACCAGGTCAACCTACTGCACAGGATTCAAAATTGATGTTTATGTCCTTCAAGAGCTGTCTGAACGTACTCATACACCAAGCACAATAAGCACTTAACCTTAATGCAGCATTAGTTTCTATAGTTTTCTGTATTTTGCTAACCTGTTTTAAACTCGATATCTCAAGTTAACTGTGTTAAGAACACCAAGCTTTCCACTGGAACAGAAATTTGTACTATAAAGGCAGTACAGACTTCAGAAAAAAAATCAGGTAAGGACTTCATATTTCAAAAGAAGCATGAATTCATTTTGTCAGAGAATTAATTAGCCTCTTTTCTGTAGCGCAAAAACAAAATCCACGTAGGGTAATAACAGCTCTTGGTCCCCGATCCAATTTATGGATCCTGACAGGCAGTCTAATGGCACAGATGATTTTTAATAAATCAACAATCTCAGAGCAACAAATCAAAAGCAGCAGCAACTAAAAAGACTTCAAAATCCAGTTTGACAGTAGACCTAAGTAAGCATATATAGTTTGATTTCTACCAACTATAAACCCAGCCTCTGGATTTTGGGGATTTGTAGGTAACTTCACTTTTGGCAACCTCAGCGTTGACTGTTACCCGACTGAGTACTTAGCCATGTAAATTTTTTATATGAAGCCACATGTAAGGAGAAAAAAAAAAAAAAAGGAAAAAAAAAGGAAAAAAATTCCTCTCCCCGCTAATTTTCACAACTGAGTTTGTTCCAAGTCAAAAATGCTTATATGACTATTTATTGATAAAATATATGCAAAAGGCTGCATCCTTGAAAAATAGGCCTCAATGTATTACATATAAGAATAGTAAAGGGCTGTTAAAGTCTCCAATCTCATTATAGCTTTTTGTTTCCAAGGTTCCTTTAAAAAAAGTTACCTTTCAAATTCCATTAATTCCTTGGATTAAGTCTTTCCAGTTGACTTTTTATACAACTTCTTCAGTTTCTGTGCAATAAAGAAACCTCTTGCTGTCTTTACAAGTATCATCAATAATGTTCATCTGTGGATACTCAATCACTCAAAACTGGTCATAAGTTTTAGCAATCCAGATGGAACAAGGCTGCCCTGTTGCTCTTAAAAACAGTCCTTTCTGTTTCTTCTGGAAGAATCAACCATGAAAGACAGCATGTGCGTTTATGTGTTTCACTCCGCCTGGTGTCCTAAGCAAACAATTCTGTAAAGATCTGTCATTTCTGTTACTGTCACACATTCCACATCAGCTAGGAATTTTATTTGACTTTTTTTTTTTCCGCTCCTCTGTAACTTTTTTATTTTAATAATCCCAGTCAGTGGTTTAATTCTAACAGCAGCAACAAGAAAAAATGCAAAGGAACCTACATCATCAGATGCCATATACATCTTACTTGAACTGGCAACAGTTAGAGACCCCAGATCTGGGCACAGAAGAGTCACTTGGACTGTGGATTTTGAATCTTCACTGAGGAGTAGAATAAACCTAGTTTCCTAAGTGCGGAGCAAACCGATCAAAAGGCTGTAGTAAGTGATTTTAGCATGTCAGGCAGAGAAACGAGGAACTAAATATGCCTGTAGTACATTTAGCTACCCTTGTTCCTAGACAGAAAGGATTAAGCCCCGTGCCTATGACTGAACCCCAAGCGGGATGGGGCCACGGTAGTAATGAAGGACATTGAGCCTACCGACACCCACACCACAGTGCCATGTTCCTCAAAAGGCACATCCCAGTCCAAGCTCAGATGACGGATGTGATTTTCTCGGAGATTTCATCACCGTCTCAGAAATGTGAAGTTCCCCGCACTGTTGCTGAAGATCTGACAGATCCCACGAGCCTCCCAGCGCCCTGGGAGCAGGTACAGCGTGCTGCCGCTCCCGGCGCGGGGCTGACGCAGAGGTGCCGGTCAGCACACAGCTGCCTGCTCCGTTAGGTCCCAGAAAGTCTGCAAGATGTTTCCATTGCAGTACTCTGCACGTGCAAGCTCTTTTTCCCCAAAGGTGAAAGAGTACTGACGATGCAACGAGGGCAAGGAGTGAAGGGACCCAGACAGAAGAGAAGGATGTACAACAGTAGAGCGAGACTAGATGGAGTCTATCGTCTTGCTTTTCCCCGTTCTCTTATGAAGTGCAGCCAGAAACTGCCAAGCCAGGCAAGATAACTATTTACCTTTTCTATGCATAAATCACTTATAACTGATGATTTTGCATAACGCATCGTAGGGTTTGTGGGACTCTTAAAAGCATGTAAAGAGTGAAGTAAAAGGACAGAGCATTTATTTAGCTTTGTACCGAGCAGATACTACTAGCACGTGCAAAAAGGACAATAACATTTTATGTTGTGGTGGAATGTGATTACATTTGGAATGTCTTTGCTTTACTGCAAAGCCACATTTATGGCCTCATTAAAATACAGGAGGCAGTTCAGAATTGGATAGATACCAAGGAATCTATATGAAAGCAAGTCTTCAAAGATCAGAGGGCTCCTTTGCCCCTTATGGACTGCATGTGAGCCTAAATATACACATTCTTAATTTACTGTTTGAAGAAAAATTTGCTATGTCAGATATTCCACAGAATACTGCTTTCAACATTTGTGCTATTTTGAAAGCAAAACACCACCAACAAGCAAGCAAGCAAGCCCAAAACTAGCATAAAGGACAAATGTTAGCAGATAGTTCAGCATTGCTAAAGCTTATATACATTAAATTTTGTGAAAAAGAACCCTCCATTATGAGAAGCACAAAGCAGACTAAACCAAATCCCTAGGATCCTGAAAACCCAGACACTTTTCATCACCGTAAATAAATAAGAAAAAAATATTTTACCCTAACAGGTCATTAAGCTGTCTCTCCATGGCCATCCTTATCCTCTGCTTGGCAGCCCCATTTTCTGGCCCCTTCTGCTATCATCTGTCATAACAGGAAAGCCTTCCCCCAAACACCTGATTATCTCAGTCTACCTGCATGAACTGTATTTTCTGAAAATGAACTTTATTTGTAAACTCTGAAAAGGAAAGAAAAAATCTAAGCATATAAAAATTGCAATAGACTATTCTAATGGGAGCACAATTAGGAAGACTGTGTCATTCATTTGCCTAGCTCTGTCCCACTTCTCCGAAAATGAAGAACTAGAGTTGTTTCTGGGAGAGTCAGAAAAATCCCCAGTTTGAGCAATTATTACACGCAATCATGTAACTAAATAGGAAGTTTCATACTGGAAGGCAAAAAGCCTACAGTAGAAAGCATGAAAATATTAACTACAAAGTGATAGATCAAAGCACCTCTCTTTTTCTCCCTCCCTGTGCTATTCCCAAAGGCTATTATTTCTTAAGGACCAAGCAAGTCTGCTTGCCAGCGGCAGCTCCCCTACACCCTTTAAAAATTATTTCACAAACGTTTCAGAAAAGCAACACTAGCAGATTTATGGTTATTCACTGATGTTTACAAACCCGGCCACAAATTTAGGATAGCTAGGTTATCAGCCATACTAGCATTCACCTGCAAATATGACCCATAATATACCTCGATATTCTTGTTCATAGACACAACATAAAGGTCCTCCAAAACCAGAATGAGACCACCCAAAAGGACAAACCACACTGCACACCTTCAGAGCAATAGAAACTCTGCCCCACCCCCTAGTGCACACATTTCTGCTGAAAAAAAAAAAAGGCAATGTTTTAAGTTTGCATCTGGGAAGCTGCAAAACTAGCAAAGCAAGAGTTGGACATTCTACAATGCATATCTAAACAGGGCTTACACAAAACTCCAGCCACTTCAAACAAATAACAGATGCCCATCATTGAACCAGGGTCCTAAGGTCTTTTCAGTATCTAAGGTTGCTCAGGTGATTCTTTGAGCACTTGTATAGTGTCATAGACACTCCAGAATCAATAGCTGTTAATAAAACATTAGCTTTCTCCCAATCAATATGTGCGCATCTATGAAAGTGGTATAAAAATGAGATCACAGCAAAGCGAGGAATGTTAATGTATTATTTCCTTGTGTATAAAATGCACATTTAGATTAAAAAAGGAAAAAACAAGACCTGCAAAAGCCTGTCATACGTATTTCTCACTGTCAGAAGAGCCCATCAAACATAAGCACCGTGAACTTTACGGAAAATTTTCTGTTGAGCTTAACAAGCTTTAAAGAATTCCTTTGTTTCAGAAATAAAGGCCTTTGGAAATCTTAAATCCAAGCAGCAAATACAAAGATACAACAGCAGAGTAGCAAAGTGCTGCACATTTCACAGATGTGTCAGTTGTTCCTTGGCAGACTAGTCTCATCCACCAAGAAACACAGCCTTTCAGGAGGAAATCCCCAAGTTACACACTTGTCAAATCCAAGTTAATATACTACAAGTTCCTGCCCTTTCTAGAGGTCCAGCAATTGCACCGCTGGTCATTTCCACCATTCCTTAAATCGAAGCGGTAGGAATTTGGCACTCCCATATTCCGGTGCGAATGGGCTCCTCTTCCTCTGTATGGGTTCTCTTTGGAAGAAATGCATATATATATGCCATACACTGTACAGATTTTGGTCACACCAGACTCTAGATACTACACTCTGCAAGATATTCACATGAATACTGGAGGAGCATTCGAGCCTTTTTTCCTAATACCTTCCAACAGTAATGCGCTCGTTATTACTGAAATTAGACAAGCCATGTAACCCATTCGAGCACCGAAAGCAAACGCTATAGAGAGTCTGTATCTGGCCATTAATCATCCATCTGACATTTCTTCCTTGTCTAGCTAAACGATGTGTTTAGACAGAAAAAGAGGATATAGCAGGGCAAACAGAGAATTCCTGTCCACCATGGTCAGCATTGTGCCTGGCTAACCAGCCTTGGGCAGCAGACATTAACACAATCCAGGACTCTGAGAGCCAATATGGGAGGTTTAGGCCACATCCGTCTGTCTGACTTGCCAAGCCCATGCACACTGCACCTCTTACCTGGGACCATTCTTTAGAGCATCTTCCCTGACACACAACACCATTCTTGCAGCTCAACAAAAAAAAAAAAAAAAAAAACACCAACACAAAAAAACCCCAAAACAAACAAACAAACCAACCCAAAATACCCACCCCAAAAAAACAAAAACAAAAAGCCACAACCTCCTGTGATACACTAAAAGTTTGGGAGCACAGGCTCAGAATTTTCTGAAGGCAAAACATGAAATTATGAAGAAATCCCCCTTAGAATATTTTCGTACCGTTCAGCCACAAACCTAAAAATAGGCTTTTAGGTTACAGACGAGAAGAATAAAGCATATTCATGAAAAGATATTTTAAATATTAAAAAGGGCTGCAAATAGAAAGGTCAAAGCATTCTCCATGTTCACTAAGAATATGACAAGAGGTGACAAGCTTAAATTGTGGCAAGGGAGATTTAAGGTAGCGATTAAGCAAACCTTTCTAAATGGGGTCCTTCTGCCAGCTTGAATTACTGTCAGTCCCCACAACCCCCTGAAA
The DNA here is from genome assembly GCA_025311575.1 of Elanoides forficatus. Taxonomy (NCBI): domain Eukaryota; kingdom Metazoa; phylum Chordata; class Aves; order Accipitriformes; family Accipitridae; genus Elanoides; species Elanoides forficatus. Next base: position 25,152,912 of record JAOBAS010000020.1, read on the forward strand.
TTCTGGCAGCAGGTGAAAGCTCAAGCT
>JAOBAS010000020.1:25153038-25165186 GCA_025311575.1 Elanoides forficatus
GCGGGGGGGACAGGACACTACACAACACAAAAAGGGGATTAAGGAATTTCCTGCACTGAAGTTGTTTGGGTTTTTTTAAGAACAGATAAGACAAAGGATGGTTCAGGGTCCACGAATCCTGCCTTGAGGGGGAGTGGTGAGCCAGATGCCCTTCTCCACGATTCAGTTACTTCCACGATTTAGTAGGAGAGTTCAGTTCCGCGTCTGAAGAACAAAGGGTTTGTTACAAATGGTTTCTGGAAACAGAATACAGCATGGGAAAATTTGTTTTACTCGTTTGGACAAAAAAGAGGACAAACCCTGGCTGTTAGAGCTCCAAAAAGATAGAACTTGATTGAGTAAACTCTTTCCCAAAAGCAAGTTACGCTCCTGAAGGCATCGACACTTACTGTGGAAGCAGATGACTAAAACATGAGAGCTTTTTGCTTCCAGCCACTGACATCGATCCTGCAGCTGCTGCATGTTTTCAAGATAGCATGTTCCCACTGAGAAATTGGTGTGGTGGCTCTCATTCCATCCCTCACCTCACGGACTGCTTGTAGTAATCGCTAGATTTCGGAATCAAGAATTCGTGGGCCACAGAAATGGATTTAGTCCTATTGTATCAAGGAGGAATCCCGCCGTAAGAGAACTCAGGACAAATGCTGACCAGGTCACATGGAAAGGTTTGCCCTTGGTTGTTCTTTAGACAGACAGCTTCATTCGTGGGTCTTGAACGAGTATTAAATCCATATTACTATTTTTAAGCATGAGCTTAATGCTTAAGTTTATGCATAAGCACGAACATGCATATGCAAAACAATCTGAAATACTAAATTTTCATGATAGCATATAGACCAGCACAAAAGGCTGCAGCTAAGAAATCATGTAAAAATGCTAATTATGCCTAAGTCAAGAAATACAACTATCAGCATGATTTGCGGTCAGCTGTTTAATTAATTTTAGTATTAATAAAGTTACAGAAAATCAATGTGTCAAAAGGACTTGAAAGGATTATCAACTGCTCTGGACAAATCAGCAACACTTCCATGCCTAGAGCACAGGAAAGCACAAAGATGTTTAATTAAACTATTTACCAGTGAGGAATTTAAATCACTATAAATATTACATTTTTAGTACATTTTTTCCTCAGATTGAAAGCACTTAGGAGCAAATAATATGCAGTTTCCCAACGGCATTTTTTTAAAGGAAGGAATGTAAAATACGTTGCAGCTAAACCCAGTAAATGAAGGTGAAGTCAGGAACAAAAGAACGTAACGTGGCATTTAAAATTAGAAGACTGGGGAATAATTCCACTCCAAAGTAACACAAGATGTTACAAAACTGCACGGCAAGAGGAAGGAGAAGATTTATAACATGAAGGTCACGTGGTTACTCAGGGCCCATGCACACTGTGCTTCAATGAACTGCTATTGTTTCTTGGGAAAATATCAATACCTATAAAAATAAACCTCACTGTTCACTGAATCCTTGTTGGTATAAGTCCATGGTTTTCCCACATCTAATTTTTCTGGCTCTGTTTACTAAACTCTCCAATGCTGCCACTGTCTCAGCATGAATTTGGGCAAGACCCTCTGCTTCGCTGTGCCTCAGCTTCCCCTTTTCCAAAACAGCAATTAAATACTTATCAGCCTTCTAGGGATGCATTGAGAAGCTACCTTATCCATGTTAGTACAGCATTCTCTGACAATAAAAAAGAATCATCCTTTTTAGTATAATTCTAAACAGAGCTTCCCTATGGCAAGAGTGCACTAGTCATCTCTCTGTGGGACTTACCTAAAGCCAAAATGAACGCAATCGAAAGCCTTCCCTTGAGTTAATGGGGTTTGAGTCAAGACCTGCATGAGTATCGGCCATTTGACGTGGAATCACTCCGTTTTTGTTTTGCCAGATTGATTCAATACTCTTTTAGTCTTCTGTTGACTTGCCCTGCAGAGCAAAGAAATGCTCTCTGATGCAGGCAATACTCACTGGTGCATAGATGACCTGCTGCTCAACTTGGCCAACAGCCCACTCAGGGCGTCGAAACAAATGCTTCTGCATTTCAAGGCACCTAGAACTAAACAACATTTCCCTTCACAGTTCTGGGAAGAGAGATGCTATTGATGCGGTTCGAACAAAAGAGTACTACTTAACACTAGGAGCTAAGTCCTGTCCTGCCTTTTAGCACTTGATGCATAAGGATCTCAGGAAAGGAGAGACCAGCACAAGACCACTTTCTTCCTGCTGCGTTAACACAAGCATAGTGTCATCCATTCAGGTTGTCTTAAGACCAATTTCCAAATGCATTTGGAAATGCCCGAGCTGCCCTGAACATAGAGCGTGGTGAGAAGACAAGCACCCAAACCAAGACGCAGCTTGTAGAAGGACAACGGGCTGTCCTCAGTGTGTAGAGGACAGAGTGGACTCCAAAGCAGGGAATGCTTCATAGCAGTGTACATCAAGATATCAGTGCCAAGTAAAATCAGGACAATTCAGATCTGCCCAAGGTCCTTATCCCTGGTCATACCCGTTGTGCTGAACATCTGCTGCTTAATCTACAAATGGTGACATAACTATGACCCCAACCGAATTAATACTTTCATAATGTTTCTTTAAAAATTATGTAGTGCTAGGCAAGATACTCACTGATGGTATCCTTTAGAACAGCAAGACCTAAAGAGGGCTCTTCCCCAAAACATACCCGAAAACTATTCTACCATTGACCTAGCTTCACTGCTTACTGACCCAGGCTTGGGTTTTCAGCTAGCAGACATGTCTATCAATTCACCAACTCCAGGCCATCATGTGAACAGCGGTAATATTTGTTTACTGACCTCTGTGAACATCCAAGACCCCGCACAGTACTTCAAAAGTTCAAGTGCCGCACCAAAAATCTTAATATTGCTTTCTTGAATGCTAATTTAGGTCACCGAAAAGGAAAAGGGGGAAAAGAGGGTCAGTAGACTAGACTGCAGAAACAGCAGTGTCTTGCAAAGAGTGACTGTATTATCAATTGGCTGCCTAAAAGCTTCTATTCGGGTCTTTCTCAAACACATACAGCGGTTCTGGATGAGACGCCAGTAACCTGCCCTTTGAGATTGCAGCAAGTTTCACAATGGTGAAGTGGCATTATTAGTATTATTATGGGGTCGACTACACCACCTTGAACCTGACAGGTAAACTCCAGCAACAAAAACCTAAAGGCATCAATTTTAGTGATAGCAAACAATTTTGAGCGTTTGTTCTAACCATAGCAGGAAATTTCTGCAGTTGAGCTGCCTTTCACAGACAGGAGAGGGGAAGAAGGGAAGAGCAGAAGGGGGCTGCTGGTTTTTTTCCCTTGAAATTGAGATTTCTCATAACTCTATGTTTTTCTATGCTTTAGGCACAACTTTTCCAATAACATACTGAAGAAGGGCTTGTCCTGAAAGGTGCATTAGATTCAAAACTGAATGCTACTCCAGAAACCACATGGGATAGAAGTGAAGGGGCTTATGGGATAGCTTGTCAAAATCATTAGGTTTTCGTACTCCCTCTTCTCTACCCATACTGTAAATCAAATTACCATATGAACTAGAGACTAACATTTAAATTCTAAACAACATATTTCTATATAACATCAATTTTTCCACAGAATTAAAATACTGAACTATGTATTTTGAAAATACTTCCTGTTTTAGATAAGGGCTTGCTTTTTTGCAAGTAACATATAATTAATTTAGCAACTCATTGCTTAGTGAAGCCAAAGGTAAAAAACATTATCACACAAACTGAGGACTGAAAAAGGGCTAAAAGCACAGTCTGGTATTCAAACATCATGCAGAAAAGTACAACTCCACAGGAAAACCTGGAGGTGGATTCCTTTCACAGAGGAAAAACATCTGCCAGCGTAGCTTGGTGCATAAAGAGGAGGATGCGTGCATATAGGTCACACCACGTTTTGGCAGAACGTGCTTCTGACACACGTTGGGTGGCCAGATAACCTTCAATACCATTTCTTGAAAACATGTCCCTAGGCCAAAATGGGCCGAGTCATTCTCAAGTCCAAAGGAAGTTTCTTCATTTTGCAAAAGGCCTGTGAGGAATACATGCAAATAAAGGAATAAAAATCTCTTGGCAGTCTCATTTGTAAAGGTCTTTTTTAAGCTTTAGTGCATAGGAAGTTTTCAGTGTCCCATGCAGCCCCAAGGAAAACACTGCAAAATGAGGGATTTTTTTCTAAACGGTTATCATAGATGTTAAAGGCCAGGAATCATTATCATGATCATCGTGATTGTCTTCACAGAAAATGCCAGTACTATGCAAAGAGAGATGAGACCCACTCACACTGCTTCCTCTTCATATCAGCATGATATATGTAGTTATTACAGATAACTTATAGCCTATTAAGATGAAAAAGCATTTGTTTACTTGATTGAATGGCAGTGGGACATAGAAACTATATATTGTAGTTTCAAAGTACAATTCAAAAACCATACAAATGCATTTTCAAAAACAAACCAGAGAACAAATGCAGCCCATCAAAAATAAAATTACAAGATTTTTATTACGTAATTTATAATGCTTCAAAGAGCATGAAACTAAATAATGCACTTTTGAAGCAACCTCCCAAACTGGTCTGTTAGAAGAAAGCAACCCAGGAGAATTTATTTTTCAACAAGCAAGCAGGGTAAAAACCTGTGGAAGTCAATAAAATGCTTTAAATCAGTAGATTCCAGTAAATGAGAACATCTGGAGCAGCAAATCTTGCTGCCATTTTCAGAATGGACAAGACTGTAATTTACCTGAGAACAGATAAACAACCTGTCAGTGTCACAGGAAGAGACTGAAAGAAGCTTCCTATTCAAGGGTAACTTTTCTTAATAAAACTGTGTCTTTCACTCAACAACTTAATTAACATTCAGAGCTCAAAGCTCTAGGAACAGGTGAGCAGAAAAGCACTAATGTACCTTTACTTGGTTGAACACAGGTTAAAGTTATTGCTAGGCTGACTAACCTGTCACGAAATACCATGGGATGAACCTTAACACACCGGATCTTTTGCTTATGTGAGACTGAATATCGTTTATTAAAATCAACACTGCTTAATTTTAAATTGTAGTTCAGAATTTAATATAATTGTAGGCTTCATCCAGATTATTGTCGTCACTCTGCCTCTGTGCCTGCATTTTCTATGCAATCAGCACAGCTTCCAACATAGTAGCTTCTTACTGTTAACCCCAAGGAAGTTCCTACTCCGCAGTTCTCATGATCAGAAATGGGAAATATTATTCAAAAATTGTTTGGGAAACAAAGTTTCATCAACACCAAAACAGTACAAATTAGTTTCATTTGAGAAAGATGCAGAGTTATAAGAAATCACTCTGGAAGCTGCATATTTAAAATTCAGCAACATTCAAATGAATTTAATTTTGCTCAATTCAAATTGACCTAGCATTTAAATATTCCCTTCATTTCTTTTTATAAAGATAAACCCCTCAATATCAAATTGAAATACTTCATCGGGCTTCAAAAGTGTTTCTGATTTACGGCTTCCATGTACCACTGCCTTCCACTTCTGGAAAGCCGCCAGAGCGCAGGGGCCAGCCACCAAGGCCACCAAGCACGGGCCTGCCCAGCAACACACAGAAGCTGCTCAACAGCAGCTGATGACTTCGTACCTTGATGAATTAGACTTGGACTTCCCAAAACAGGATACCTCCTGCTCTACGGAATAACTCCGCTTTCAGGTGAATAGTGTATAAAATACATGCGATGCTGTGCACGTGCCTTAAAAACTTGTTAAACCTTGTCTTGAACCCATTAGAGCCTGACCCCACATAAACAAAATTCAGCTGTTATCAGAACACCAGCCCATCTCAGGCTTTCAGATTTGTCCCCAAATGCATGGTTCAATAACAAGATAATTTATCATTTATTTTGTTTGAATAAAGAGGAATAAATTTTAAAAAATTAGTAATAGCTACGATCTATTTTGCTTGTGCCTGCTATACATTGGTGCCAGCATGAGGAGGAACTAGTTAAGTATTTGCTGCCTGATTTTTTTTATTATTGTTATTTTTTTAAGATTCGTGAGAGGAAAAGTCTGTATAAACATAATGCAAGATACAAAACCAGGATTTGCGCTTCTATTGCACAATGCTTATTTGAAATACATTTATTATTATAACATACATTTATTTCTAGATACAACAGACAATGAACCAAGTTTCTCCTCATCTATGTTACATACTTGCTATGCTTTTTAACTGTGATGTCAAAAAAGAAGTCATTTTAGCAAGATAATAAACCCGCAAGAAATAGTTATCTCACTCATTTAGTACTTTGTTCTTATACCTATTCTGGATTATACTTTTTTTGCGCGTGCACTTGAAATGAATGTTCACCCATTACTGTCAAGCAACTTGTCCTACTACTTCACACTTTTCCTGTAAATCACAAATATGCTGCTTTCTAAATTGTTTGCACACCTAATGATAGTGCCTTGCTGGAAGGAAAGGAACATTAGGAAATTAGTAGCACGTATCTGGAAAGCAAGCTTCAGATTATCAAAAACACTTTCCCCATCACTGTGAAGGCCGCTACCTCACACAGCACGCACGTTTAGAACAGTATTGAAGGTCTGAAACTCTTCTGACGTGGCAGATTGTAAAAGATGAAGAAAAACTCAAAAGTTGACTCAAAAGACACAGATCATATAGAAATAATGACTCTCTGGGCAAAAATCAGTTTCCTGACAGCTACTTAGTATCAGCCTCTCTCAAGAGTTAGGGCAAGACTTTCCTACAGTTTTTATAAACTACATAATCTTAGCTACAAGACATGCTGTCATCGTGAAAGTCAACATTTCCTATGACCTTCCCTAAGGATAACACGTGCATTACAACATAATTATTCTGGGCTGGAAATCGTTCTCATATTGAATACTCTTGTGCCATCTTTCCACTTGAGAAAATGGAAACCAACACAATTCTAAACATGGTATTGTGTCAAGATGACTTATTTCCATTTCAATAAATCTGCCTGATATTTTCCTCCTTTGCCAGACAGGTGCACCATCAAAATAATCCCGAGATCAGCCTTTCTGGAACGTTGCGATTGAAAGATGTTATCCAGTTAGGTATAGTTGGGCTGAGCATTTCAGCAGCTTCTCACACTTTTCCCTGAGATTGCCAGAGAAGCGCCCTTAAAAATCTCTAGATGGAAATGAGACCTACCTACTTACTGCTAAGAATTTTTAGAGCTCATTTTGCTGACAGGTATTAAAAAGGAATCACTAGATTTATTGTCTAATGCTATAGCACTTGTTCTCTTTTCTAAATAACATGTGTCATAGTCCTGGAGACATTAATTCTCAGCATCAGTAACAACAATTTCCAAACCACCTCGTAATAACCGGGTTTGAGGACTTTATGCATTTTCAGGTTTGCTTTTACAGAGTTGTCTCAGCTCTGTCCAGAAACAGATGATATTCTCCGCCTGGATAATTCCTCGTTTCAATCCACCAACCAGTTTCAAGCCACAGGTAATAAAATGTTATTTCTTCTCACTACACCTGTGATCTGATCTCAGCCTTCGCACCTTGCACGCAAGCCAGCCGCGGGGCATAAAGGGACCCTGTCGTGGCTGGCAGGAGCACTCGGCTTGCGCACCACAGGGCTTCTTGAGCCACCTTCCGAGTTAATCCCAAAGGGCCCATACGTAGGAAAGGTACCTCATACCACATTTACCCATCTCGCTTGTGCCTGAATTTTATGGCGGCAGAGGGCCAGCTAGTATGTGCCATTTGGTAGGGCACAGGGACTAATTAGAAGGTAAGTAATACACACAACACACAGAGTATAACACTACTATTGCTGTATACCTGAGAGCTCACCTGTACAGGAGAAATCATCCACACGGACGTATCCCATGACACAGTCACAACGATAGGATCCAGGCAAGTTAATGCATACTGTATTGGCATGACAATAATGCATCTTGGCAGCGCACTCATCGATATCTGCAGGGAAGAACCACCGAGGAAAGTTACGGTCAGGCTTCGTAAAATGAATAACATGACACAATATTAGAATAAGAGAAATATTAGAATAAGAGAATAAGAGAAAACAAATTCCATTGACAACTCCAAAGGCAATCTGGTTTCACTCTAGCATTAAAGAACAAGTTAAGTTTAGTAGAAAAGTATTCCTTAAAATAGAGCTAAAATTCCTGTATCATAGTAATGGGTTCCTTCCATTGTTCTTCATAAAATCCTGAATTTTTTAAAGTCTGGAAAAGTAACACATACATTTGGGTTTTTTCCATGACAATATTAAAAAAAAAAAAAACAACTGATGCAGTTTTCAAAACACGTAAAATAGCGTCAGATGTATGCAACATTGAAAATCTTAACTCTGCCTCATTGGTAAACTAAAGCATGAGGGCATAGTAACTCTGTACAGCATGGTATCAGTTGCAGTGCTGGACAGATGCGACACGGCAACGTTTGTCAGGGCAACGTAGCAGATTCAACCGCTGAGTTGATCGGTGAGTATTCCAGCCCTCCAGATTCACCCAAGTGCTCTGACAGTGCCCTGTCCCTGAAACACACTTCTGGAGTTACTGAGCATTGCCCTGTGCTACTTCCACATCCCGCACAAGCAGAAGACTGAGCCAGTCGCCTAAACCCATTTTAAGGCTGCTTTACATCACACCACTGGAAAAAAAAGATAACTAATGAGCAGTAGAAACTTGACCCCGTATCTCTGTTTGCTTGAGCAATCTCTACTGTCGCTGCAAATCCGCTATTCAAAATTGTTTTCACAACAGTGAATCAAACCCGTAATTTACTTGCCTGTTTAAATATCCCAAAGCTCTGTGATATTGTAAACTGTTAAAATCTTCCCCCCTCCTTCCCCACAAAACCAGATATTACACTGAAGAATTCACTTTATTTTTTTCTCAGCAGGACAGATTTTTCCCCTTAGTAGCACAGATTTTACATAAAGTAATTCATGGGTTTCAAAAGATTAATTCTAGTGTTACGTATATCCACACAAAGACAGATGAGTCAGACCAATTCCCCCCCGCTCCACCCCATTACTTTCTCCTTGTTATTGATTGCTTGCACTTAGGAAAGGTATTAATTGTACAACACAGCTGAAGAGCTTCCTCAGGCGGTGGAGTACAGGTGAGTTGGTCACCCCACAGTGTGGTCTCCTACCACATCCCTCTGCACAGCCACGCGCAGAGACCAAGCTACGGTCTCCCTTCTCCCTCACCACACAGTGCTTATTATGGAGACGCAACGGAAGTGCTACAAGGGGTTAGCACCATAACGTCAGGATTTAACCCCAGAAGGTGGTGGTGGTGGTGGGGTTAATTGTGCACATGCTGCGTTCTTGATTGCCTAAATTCGGGTATCCTGTTTAACCTTCCTAAACCGAAGAGCTGCAGTTGAGATACACCCACATTTTCCAGCCTCTGAAAATGAAACACATGCCAGCTCTACTCGCACTTTCTATACTACAGACATCTGTCCAGTAGGAACTACTAGCTAAATCACTTCGTGTTGGCCACCAAACAGCTGTCAGTTGGCAGTGATTTCTGACTGCTGCCAACTTGGGCTGAATTAGAAATGATGGCCTGGAGGCAAAAGACTTTGTATACCGCTGCAAACACCTTGAACTATCTCGTTCCCGCATTTCTGCTGTTTCTGTTGCAGTGCCACTTGATGAAATGAATTTTAAAAAGTCAGGAGCATCAATATATGGAAGATAAAAGCCAAGAAAAATCCTCCCACATGTCTTGTTATCACACCACTGAGTGCTAGAGCCACTTGGGAAACACTCAGGTGTTGACGTGTGTTCACACTGTTCTGCTTGCAGCCTCTTTTTAATAGGCTTTTGGAGCATAGCTTTGAGGAGTTTTGTTCTTGCATATCTAATAATTTTCTAGCATAAAAGGGAAAGGAATGAAAAGATGTCTGAAAAGAAAGCAGGAATGTCAAAACAGCAACCAGTTCACCTGAAAATTAACCTTATGCGCTACCCTCTACCTCCATCTTCCTCACTGAATTCACTGGACAAAGCTCCTCTTTCCTCCCCCAAATGGAAGGGAGAAGATTAAAAGTCTGAAAGGTGAAGGAACTTTGATTCATTGCAAGCAAGGCCCACTTTACCATAACACAAAATACAAGAATACCCAGAGATAAAAATAAAATTCACAACCTATATCAAAATATCACTGTGGGAGAATTTCTCAAAAGGAGACTAAGGACTTCAAGTGATGACTTGACTATAAATAGAGGAATTGAGAACAACGGACACCGGGTTTCTGCAGAAGTCCGTGACTCCAGGAAGAAAAAGACTGGGCCTAACAAAGGAAGCAGAAGGAACAAAAGATACCTCTCTTCAAACTTTGCTCATTTATTTAACTCTCTTCTCAATCTTTCGTGATACATTTTCCATAAACCTTTTCAGTATTTCACATCTTCTTTTACCTTTGCAGTAGCAGCCTTCTACTAATACACACATTTCCTTTACAGAGAATAATATTGAGAGGTCAAAACTGGCAACACTAAGTATTTTCTTATTAAAGCCTGTAGGGCATGCTAAAGCTGTTGTTCTGGGCCACAATTCTACAAATTCTTGTAAAAGGTTAGGTATTCATCACAAAAAGCTTTGGGTCTTTACTTAATATTGTTAGAGTAAAATCCATAAAGCACACAGTGGTATATATCAGCTCGGTTGTAATGGAACTCAAATTGTGATTCATATGTATAGATTGCTTGTCGCATTTGAAATATTAGAGCTCATCTTCTAGCGGTCTTTTGAGGTGATAAAAATACATGATTTATGTTTCTCTCTAGACTGGTGAAGTAGTTTGTTTTTCTTTTAAAAAGGTATACTTACGGTCTTTAAAATGAGACTTGACACAGCATAATGATCATTCACATATCACCAGCTTCCATCTACATAAACCAGCTCTTTGCAACAACAAAGACATTGGGGCTTCAGCTTTTCAGTAAGGACCATTACATTACAGGGTGGGTTGGTTTGGTAAGCAAGTGCTATTCTACTGGGTTCAAGTGTTTCCTTAACAGTCAGCAAAATAGGGTTCATTGCCTCTACAGAGCTCTCTTTACTGCAGTACTCACCTACCCCGTAGCTAATCAGTTATCACCATTACTCCTTACAGTTCTAAACAGTGTTCATGATCTTAAGGGGAATTACATATGTATTATCTTTTATTATCTATGCCAGTGCACTCAGCGATGCTGTGTGTACACTGGGCCAAAACTCAAGAAAAGTATCTCAGGGGAGCTACCAGCTTAGCGCCTGACGTGTTTTTCGCTGCACAGCAGGCACCGATCATCTCATACCAACCGACCGAGCAAAACAAGATGGGATGGAAAGGCAATACAAATGGTATTCACCCCGTGGCCAGTGAAAGAGATTTTCTCATCTGCGTATGTACTTTACGAACTTTACAAACCACTTAATTCTTTTCACACCTGACTTGGAATCTTATTGCTAAATATGTATAATATTTAAAGATGACAACGAGACACCAAATCACAACTAGAGCATCTTTTTACTCTTTGTCCCCTCCAACAAGTCACATCAAAACAAATTAATCACTGCTGTAAAAAGGGCACGGTTCCTGTTAACGGTGATGGGAATTTTGTCCATTCACCCAAAAGGTGAAATGAACCTACTATTTTTTAAACTGTTAGTCCTGTAATAACCTCAAGTGAACAATCTTGAAACAAAGCACACTCTGCCTCTGGAATTGCAGACCACTTTTTGCACACATTTAATAATAATCCATTTAGACATTAGCAGTACCATCACCTGTTGTTCGGGGCTTCGTAGTTTAACTACTGGTAGACTATAACATTCAAATCAACACGAAACAAACTATGAAGTGTTCCAGAGCACCAACAGATGATGTATTTGGAAATCTGCTAAGTATCAGAATCAATTACTCCATTTGCAACTATCTCGCAATTACTCGCTTTCTGGTTGGGGAGCATATTTTCCCAAACTTAATTCTAATTTTCAAGCACTCTGCAAGGAAGCAAAGACAGAAAATCAAAGACAGGGAAAAAAAAAAAGGACAGCTTTGCAGAAAGCTCTGATCTCTAATTCATGACTCCCAACTAGAAAACATTATTAATGGG
>JAOBAS010000020.1:25188928-25240923 GCA_025311575.1 Elanoides forficatus
GGTGGGGGGAAGTGAGTGAGCGGCTGCGTGGTGCTTAGTTGCCGGCTGGGGTTAAACCCCGACACTGCAGCACAGAAAAGGTCTTCTAATGGTAAGAGCACCAAAGCACTGGAATAGATCTCCGAGTGGAAGCTGTAGAGTTTCCAACTCTAGATGGTTTTTAAGAAAAGGTTAGGCAAATATCTGTCAGGAATTGTTTTTGTTAAGCTAATCCATTGCTGAGCAAGCAAAACGATCTCTCATTTTGTACTGATCTCTCAGACCAGTTTCCTGTCTTTCAGCATAGCTTTTCCTGTAAAAGCATAAGTGGAGATACAAAAATATAGGAAGGAATTGACAAGTGACACTGGTTAATATTATCGTTCACTCTAACAGCTACACGGCTCTGCGAGGGCATCTGAGCATTCTCAGGCTAAACAAGGGACGATCACACTCACAATCAGCTCTTGAAATCTTGTACAACTGATGAAAGTTTAAACTGAATATACTAAAGGATAAGCAAAAAGGGAAGTAGCAGCGTGGACCTGAAAAGACAGTGTATTTATATAATATAAAATACTGACAAAAAGTCTTTTTTTCCTTTCCACACAAAATTCTCTCTTTAAATCCCCCTTGAAGAAGATCCACAAATAGTATTTTGAGGCAATAATTACAAGAAATTACGAGGATCTGTGCTCAGTTCCTCAGGACCTGTGCTCAACACCAAGAGATCTTTGATGTGTGGGTGGAACATCGACTGCCATTTTCACAAATCTCAGATCTCATTATGGAGGTGAGGCCACACAACTAGTGGAGTAGGTGCTAATTTGTGAGACCAGGTACAAAATCTTAAGTACTGGTGTGGATTCTGCTGAGACATTGTCGTAATGGGTAAAAGATGGTATAGACAAGAACTCTGTGCCACGAAATCATCCCAAATATTCTACTTCATATGATCCACAATAAACTGGAAGGACTTCTAAAAGACCTTGGATCTCTGTAGGTGGTAAAGAATAGCACTTTGAAATCCAGCTCTTGAAACTTGGCATTAAGAGTATTCTGTTCTCAAAGGGAATAAAAGAACTCAAACGACCAAGCTTATAAACACTCTGAGCCAAACAATTTTCAATTTTACTTTTGGAATTTTTTTCCAGTTAGGATATAAAGTTACTCAGCCTTTAATGAAGACAGTAAATGAAGCATGAGCCATAAAACAGCTGAATATTATAGAAGTCTGATGAAATTAAAATTCTTTCTTTCTAACATAACACCACATGCTAGTATCTTCTATTGCAATATGAAGTTTCTACTTTCTGTTGTTTGCTGGTTCTAACATCACCAATCGGAATACTCATCTACCCACAATCATACTATCAACGCAGGTAATTAAAACATCGCCTTTTTGGATGAGAAATGCCAGGACATCCATAGATACAAATTTCTAGTTTTCTGTCACTGGTTGTTTGGGTTTTTTTTCCTTCTGCGTGGGCCTTCACTTTTTATGAACAATTAAGTCCAAAGACTAAGGACTGTAGTATTTTGGGGGGCATTTCCTTAACTTTTGCACACAGAAAGCACCTGTCGTTTAGGTACTTATTTCCTACTACCTTTTTCTTTCTCTAATATCCGTAAAGATGATGGGTTACAAGGTTTTCAAGGATGATACTACAGGCATCAAAAATTAAACTGGTAAGCATATAAGCAATCTTTCAATTGGTCACCACTCATTCATCTAAGTCATTCATCACTCAAATATAATCTGGAGGTCTCCCACCTGTCCTCAAAATTGATCCAAATGTCACACCAAATGCTACAAGAAATGATACCGTAACTTCTAGAATGTCGGGATCTTATGTTGTGCACCTAATTTAAGATCTTGAACTAGGACTATTCTCAAGTTACACTCATCTCTCATGTGGAGAAAATTGTCTGTGCACCAGCTTATAATATGAGCACAAACATAAATCACATCTGTTGAATTTATTTATTGATAGGTATGCTAATGAAATATTTTCCTGGATTGAGCGACCTGTTCAGTAGACAACATACCTCAGAAAATGTTTGACTCGCTTCATCTTAGTTTCCTCATCTCTAAGGATATAGACACTTATTCATTTTTCTGAACTAGGACCCTCATTTTGTTCTTTGTGCTGAGCTGACCAAGAGGAGTGCTACACTGTGCTATCTTTAAATAATTATTGCAAGTGTTTACTCCTTAGGCTATTAATAACAACAACTCATCTCATACGCACACATTCTTTCCAAATATTAAAATTATTTAGTCAAATAACAGAGGTAGACGCAGCAAATGCTTGGGTCCAAACTTCTGTTTTAGAGGTCACAACTCCCACATAACTATTATTAACCCCTTAGGATGTACAGGTGTCTGGTTCCTAGACCAAAATCTACAACCCTGAAGTAGATACCCAGGGTTCATGTGTAAGAGTAGGGCAATTCACAACATGGGATTCACATCAGTGAGCCTGCTGAGCAGGAAGCTGCCCACGTTAGCTGACAAAAAAATGTAATGGCAAGGGTTTAGCTCAAATCCCACCTCTCTCCCAGGCTTAGAGACCTCATTCCATTCAACAGGGAGACACTTACCTCCACCTCACATTTTCCCCGAGAACATAGGCACAATGGGCCGAAGCGTGTAGGCTTCTAATTCCTACTTAAGCACTTAAAACACCCACTGAAGTCATGAGAACATAAGGATTTAAATTGAAGATTAAGAGCTGAAGTATCTTTAGGGATTGATACGCTCTCTCTCTCGCTTTCAAAAGGTGACAACCTTCTTTTTTTCTTTTTTCTTTTTTTTTTTTTCTACAGGCAGAGAAGAAACAAGCAGCTTCTTCCTTTGCGCAACAGCCCAACCATTAAACGTGTTCAGACAGATTGAGCGTCCAGATCACCCCTGCACTTTAGAGGATTCACACTGCAATCTCCCTGGCCACCATCCCAACAGAGCAAACTTGTCTGCAGGTGAAGTTCGAACTGTTTTATGTTTGCTCATAAAAAGATTCATCAAGAGAGAGTGAAATTTCCCTCGTAAAGCCAGTGGTCAAGGCACTTACCAAGGCAAGGGAAAACGACTGACAGCTGGTTTCTAGCACGAGAATTTTACATTTTCTTTACACTGCACTCATTTTCATCACATGCTGTAACTGGTATGCTATTTGTACACAAGAAAAACTCAACTATTTTCTCCTCCTCGGATAGCACATTCTCATTTAACTATACCACTGCATTTAATGGATACAAAAAATTTGGTACTAAGAGGGCTGTGAGCCCTTTCATCCCCTGGAGAAATAAAAACAGAGAGATTGCTTAGCTGAGGATCCTAAAAAAAACTTTTGCAGAAGTTTTTTTAAAAATCTAACCCACATGTTTCAAAACACTACAATAACACACTGATGATGAGAGAAAGAGACATAAAACAAAACTGAGAATGACTCCATTCCAATTGCCACATCAGGAAACTGTCAGTAGACAAGCCCTGTTACAATTTTAATAATAGTTTCTTACTATATATTGCATTCCCACAAGAACCTTATTTGCCGACCTTAAAAGCAGTACCTCATGTGACTTAATTTCAAACAAACTAACATTCAGTGACCCAAGCTGTCACCTGAGGTGTGCAGATTACTGTCATTTGAAGTGTCTTAATAAATCTTAGATAACTTGATTCAAGTCTGCCTTACTGACCCAAAAGAGCCATGCTGGGGTTTTTTTAATCATGCCAAATAGTTTACGGAGTGTTTGCTTAATTTTTTGTCAGGAAAAAAAAAGTCTGCAGTGGCCAATTATACTCGTAAGTATAGTTTTCTTTTGTGAGAACGTATCATTTATACTGCATGCACTGCACTGTTTCATCTGCTTTGCAAACAGCAGAGATGGGATTTTTTTATCTGTTGGTTGCGAGCACTGCTCCTGTCCCTATGGCAATCGACATGTCACTGCATCATTACCGCTTTGTGAAGTCGACTCCAGGTACCCTGGGAAACGCGTGCTTGGGATCCAGCATGTAGGGAACTGTGGCAACACAACAATGCTGGGCCCCTGCAATCAGCTGCCGCTTTTGTGGGACCACACTGAGCTCTGGTTCCACTGGAAGTGGAATTTAAGGAGCCCATGGAGAGAGTAGGAAGCCTTTTCAGAAACTTTGAAAAATAAGACATTAGAAAAATTATGTCAATGCACAGACAATGGAAGAAATAATGGTAAAAGACTTGGGAAAGTATTTGTATTCTGCTTAACCCACTTGTAAACTCTCTTCAACTCTCACACCATGCCCACCTAAAGATAGCAACGCAAGCAGAGTTAAAAGCAGAACGTTTAACTATTCACTCCTAGTTCTAGGGCCAGAGACTAAATCCGCTGGCCTAAGCTTCAGAGGAAATATATGCTGATCACAGGATACAGCAAAGTTCTCAGAAATCTCAGCTAAAATCAAGAAGCCTATCAAAAATGTAAAAAATTACGGAGAGCCTACATAGCTAACCTGTCCAAACAAATACAAAAAAATCAATCACACAGTGAGAGCCCCAGGTTTGCATCAAGTTTGATGAGACATTTAGAAAAAACAGGACTGGCACCTTTTGAAAGGAAAGTTACCATTTGCAGTAAATGAGAATTTAGTAAACAATGCAATGAAAGCAGCTGGTGAGTAACTAGGCTTTGCTCAAATGTGACAAATACAGCCTCTTAGTACAGCAAAATACTGGAAAGGAAGAAACAAGAAAACCCAAATGTGCCCTGTATCACTAAGTTCCATGCAGTTCAAGTGTACTCAGTGCCTCCTCGACACACGGTTTGGTTAGTGTAGTTCTGGTAGCATTCCCATTGTATGTCTTTCATGCAAAAATTAATTACTTCTATCTGTCAGGCATCACAAGCTCTATTACACTAAAATGAGGCTTTGTCTGTTTGTTTCTCTGATGTTTTAATTATTGCAACATGATTACAACAGACGAAACAACAGCCTAAAGGTACAGATGTAGCTAACATCTAAAATATACTAGTGTATAAATATGTATGAGTATGCATGCAGCTATGGACGATGCTTCTTTTCATAAATAAGCAACTCGCACAATCAAAGCTTAGAACACTTTTTCTGGTACTTTCACATTTAGTTTATTAACATCCTTCAGAATTGCTCCTCATCACAACAAAGTGACTTTGAGGTAATGAATAAACATCACTCATTCTTTTACAGGGGTAAAAAAGCTGATGGAGGGAAACGCGCGAAACTTGGTGCGAGATGCCTGTAGTCATCAAATGGAAAAGCGCAACACACAAACTGTGAAGAACTTAATGAACTGATCATACACCAGCATTTATCCTCATGCTTACATCTCACTGTTCACATGTCATTCAAGCCAACCTTGACGGTTAAATATTAAAAGAGTTGGCTTCTAAGTGCAGAGGAACGTGAGAACAGCACACTGCATTTAAGACAAAGTTCTTCTAAACTCTTTAGGCAACGTTCCGTTCAATACTTCACAGCTGCAACCCAGGCATAATCCCTGCCTCACTACTTACTGAGGACTCTGTTCAGTGGTTCTTTTGCACTGCAGTGCTAGATACTCACAGGAAAAAGCTCTTAAAGCTTTTAGTAAGTCATACTTCATCCATGCACATACTACCACATCAGCACAGAATCATCAACAAGGCATCTTAAGAGCAACAAAGCTAATCGGTGTACAGACTACTGAGCTGAACACCAGAGCCCAGAAATGCTAGAGAAACCAAGAAGCTGGGTGCTGCAGAGAAGTCCCCCTAAATCTAACCAATGTTACTTCTCATATCAGAAGTCAGCAGAAAAGTTAACACGGCCTAGCTTTCAGCTCTAGCTTCTTCCCCAGTGGCCAGCAGGGGAGAACCAACACATGGAAAGAATGTAGCATACAGCACTTAGCAGCCCTACTCCAGCACTGTTTTCAGTTCAGTTTTTCACGTGAAGCTACACAAGTCAATGCGTGAGTCCAAGTTCACATTATTTAGATTCAATAAACGAGTTAGTCATACCTTCTCTATACTTTCCTTGACTGATTTGCCATTTTCTGTTGTGTTTGTCATCAGTTCAAGGGCTATCATGTGTTCTTCCCATTTTAACCTATAATCACTCGTTTGGTGCCAAGAGGTTGACTCCCAACTAGAATCAAATCATGACAGTCACCTTTGACAATTCATTACTTTAAAAAAAAAAAAAAAAAAAAAACAACCAAAACCCAAGCAGCACAGTCACTTACTCTCTCACACTGCACTCAAGATTAGTTCTGCATTAACGGCACCACCCCAAGCATATTATTCACTTCAAAACCTCCTTGGAATAATCCTTTTCCATGATGCCTAAAAGCCCTGACAAATGGTTCAGCTAAAGGTGTGCTCCAACCGGTTCCACATTTTTGCATTTTTCCAGCTCTCCGTGGTCTCCTGTTGTTATCTGCTGACAGTGTGTGACATGGGGCAGCACACCACACTGCAGCTCTCCCTGGGGTGGAAATGAGCTACTGCTACCTTGAAGTGACTGCCAGCCCTGCGGAGCAGAGCAGAGTGGAAACCCTTGCTGAGATCCAATCTTAAAATAGGCATCGCAGAGACTTCACTTGGAGGCAAGTTTCTTGTAGAGGCTGATAGCTCTCACTGAACTAAGAACTTACTGCAACTTCCTACTTTTCAGAGAGATGCCTCTGCCTTACTTTCATCACCACAACCAATGCACGTCAAGAGAATTTTTCTATGTTTACAAAAATAAATTGTAAAGAGGAAACTATTCACTTAAAAAAAAGCAAGATTTTACTTAAGCAAAAAGGAAGTTGTTCTAGGATTTCAGCTTCAAGTCACATTCCCACATTTTTTTTCCTCCTACCTAAAACATGCTCTCTTGTCTTATACTTAATTTATAAAGCCTCCTGGAAAACAAATCTGATTTTTATCATACGTCTGAATAACACCTATCACAGTGATAGTCTATGTCCAAAAACATAAGTCCCAGACACTGTAGAAATAAAAGCAGCTATAAGCAGATATAACGCCTCTATCTTTAGATCTTCCCATGCCATGTGATATATACACACACTTACCGATATATCTAATCGCGAGCACGAAAAACCCCTAAGACTACAACGGCATCCTATAGCTACCCTAAAACTGCAATGGCATCTCTTAAGGAAGGCTAACTATAAAACTAGCAAAAACCAAAACACTGGAACTTTAGTGGCACACCACAAGCACATTGATTCAGTTTAAGTTAATTATATATACACTTATATACATATACAGGCTATTTCCTGTCTATACACCTACCATAACATCACATTATTCCTGCAATCCAGCTAAGCATTACACAGTAGTTCAGTCCTGGTGTTGGCTAAACAACTGCAACAAAAATATATTCTCAATTTTTTCAAGAAGCAAAGCATTTTTTTCTTGATATAGCCAAGCAACAATCTAATATTCCCCACTACATAAAACCAACCTATGATAAGACATACAACTGACACATGTTCAAACAAAATTCCCCTAGGGTTTAAATGCACCACTGATGAGGAATATCAAAGAATAGCATCTGATGCTGCTGCAGTTAAGACAGCCCTAACTCAGTTTATCCCCTGTAGCTCCAAACAGTTTAACAGATGATACAGTCCTTCTGTGGGCCAAAATACCTCCTACTGCTATATACATTTTTCAAGAAATAACTACCAGTTTTTGTGCTAGTTGTTAGAGACTTATTTTTATGTCACAACAAAAGAATTTCGGTATCATCTCTTCAACTTAAGCAATATCTTTTCCAAGACTTATGTCAAAGAAATTGCACCAATCAACCAGGTTATAGATTCAAAAAAACTTTTTCAACTAATTCAATTTAAAAGGAAATAGACAGCTCATGCCCCCTGTATCCTTAAATCAGAATGAGGGTATAATGCCCGTGTCCCAACTCTCCAGTCCCAGAAGGACAATCTTAGTCTCTTTTAAGTTTTTCTTTTGAAGGACAGGGAGTTATCAACTGTAACGGAAACTCACATTAAGTTAAAATAAAGAAAATACTTTATTACAAAGGAGTGGCTTTTCCCTCAAGACATCTGATTTTCTTGCAGTTTCTAACTTTGCCACTTTCTGGCTGTCTCAGGTTTTCTCAGCATCACCAATTCTTGAGAATTCAATATGCCTACTGATTTCACAGAGGTCAGATTAAGGCTGTGAAGAAAATGAGGGAGAATTTCTCTGTTTTAGTAATAACATTAACAGAAGAGTTCTCAAGTCAGTCACTTTAGAATTAATTAAAATACAGGCAAAACTACCAGGGAGTGATTTATATTCAAGGGGGATTATGGCTTACACTAGAATATTTACAAAATCAATGGGAACCTAGCACAAAACAGATATAGCTCAGGGGAATTCCTATTGATTAGATTCCCATGTAGTCCAAGATACAGTTCTCTTTTCCATGTTCCTCATTAGTTCATTTCAGAATTTATGTGAATTGCAAAATAGACATAACTGAGCTCCAGTTATTTATATTGTGTTAACTAAGAAAAAAAGAATTCTACTCACCTGAAACAGGAATTCATTTGTTTCCAAATGTTTAATGAGAGAGGACGGTTCAGTCCGCCTCCACATTCATCATCTGTTGCACATTAATGAATATCCAATAATGCCAATACTAACCAAGAAACAACTGACAGAATCTGTTAGCGTTCAGGCTGAGTTGCCAGTTTCCCCGTGTACCCACAACACAAACCCAAGTAGTCCTGGCAACCGAAACAGTGCATGGCAAAAGCTGTATGTCTTCATAACAGCCAATGTTTTACAGCCTTTTATGTAGGATAGCACTGACAGTAAAAACAGCAAGGTGCTAATTACTAAAAAGTATGTTGGTGCACTGCAGCTGTTGTGTTGTCAGGAATCAGCTGCCCTACCAGCCACAAAGGCGTGTCATGTTTTAGCCAAATTTGATGTTAGTGTGTGTATAGAAAAACCGTTAGATGAAAACCACACATAGCGGCAGTGCCAGGCTCTGAATTGATTCCCGTAGAAAAGAAAGACTGGAAATTGTGCTTTACATTCTTTCGCTAACTGAATGTACTTCAGATTGCTGCTGACCTTTTCACAATAGCACTGATTCAGCAAGCTAGAGTGAAAGCCAAAAAGCAAATAAAGGCACCTAAGGGGTAACAGGTTAAAGCAAGCTCCAGAACAGAGTAAAAGGCCTGACCTTCAAAGGTTAATATCACTTGTGCGCAAGTAAATGGAGGAAATTTTTCATTACCAACATAGTGGTTCTTTAACAGGCATTATAATTCCAGCGAAACAGAGTGCTTAACTGAAAAATAATTCACGTGCATGAACCTGGCATCTCTAAGACCAGCATCTTAAGAGTTTGAGTCAGCCTAATTGTTGGTTACACAGATTCTAATAACTAGCAATGATCTTGATCTTCCCATATGCTTGCCCAGCTTTCCATTTTGTCAGTTAAGTTACGGTACGAGTCCATATAAGTACTGCAAAATTCTTCCCATTTTGCCTAAGAAACTCACAATGGAAACAATGCCTGTACTCTCGTGGTAAGGAAGAGCTTCACGGAGAGAAAACAATTAGGATCGTTCCTACTCCTGGAAACGGGAATGCATCAGCAACAATTTCAGGTTGCTGCGGCACCCCACCTAAGCCGGCCAACATCACAGTCATGACATCGTGAAGCACCAAATCGACTCTGCACAAAATTTAGGTTTATGGCCTTACTGATGGGGGACTGGAAAGGAAAGAAACAAAGACCTGAGTGATCTGCTTCTGAGGGAACAGAAAAAGTGAGAACAGCAACAACTACTTCTTGAACATCCACCGTGACGGTAGACCCTACTTTATAACCTCTCCCCCAGGCAGCAGAAGCACGAGCACTACCACTAAGCCCTGTGTCTTGGGCTCCAACAAACGGCAATCAGAGAAGCAAGCGCGCGGCCAGCCTGCCGTGACGGAGGTCTGCTGTCCCAGGAAACTGCCTGCTTTGCCTACGCCTACAGCCAGCCATGAGGCAACCAGTAATTTTTCAGTGCAAACTCTTTGCAAATTAGATCTTCTCTCTTTTTGCAAAACACAGCGTGTCTCTGAGCTAACACTAACTCACATTTATGTCTGAAGACGCTACTGCGTATTCATATAATTATTTCGGCACTAATAGCTACCAATATGTACAGACGCATTCTCTGGTGAAAGCTTGAAGGGAAAATATGAGTCATAAGAATTAGGGAAACAAAATAATGAAAATGAAGATGAGAGGTAAACAATCCTAAGGAAGATGAGAGACAAAAAGGAGCTTGCATTGCCAATTTCATCCTAATCATTTTCAAGCACTGTCTTAAGCCTGTAAATAGAGTAAAAAATCATTTTCTACTATTGAAACACAGTGATTCCTACAGGGACAACTGGTATGAGGCATATACAGCTTCAGTGAGGGAGTTTGGGACAAGATATAAACACAGCAACACCTTCAACAGAACCAATAAAAAAAAAAATTAGGTTAATAAAAAGCAATTAGTCAGAAACTATCAATAGTGAGAAGGCAAACTGAGATGTCTAATCTAGAAATGAAAGGAGGAAGTTAAAAGAAAGTGCTAAGAAGAACAGACAGTGAAAAAATTTCTAGAATACCCGAAGGGTATTTTGAAATTTACCCTTTAGATATGAAGGACAGATAAACTAGCTGGAAAAATGGTAAGGTATCTTTTTGGGAAAAAAAAATTTGAATAATAAAAAATTGTAAGAGTCAGCAAATCAATAGGAAACTAACGTCAATACAAGAGGTATCTTTGTACATGCTGTACATAATTTTGTACTAATTTCAAATACTTGAATCAAAGTCTCTTCCTAACTTTTTTTAACTCTTTTCCCCAGCCTCCAAAAAGATTCAGGTACAAACAAGCACATTATTAAACAGAGGTAGATGTCTTAGAAAAATGCACTTTTTGAAAGATTTTTTTCAGATGCAGCAACCTACCTAAATGAAATTGATTCATCTGTCAAAAATCTTACGGACTAAGAGGAATTATCTTTCTAAAAATTAAATGTGCACATGACTATTTTATAGAATGCCTCTCCTCAGCTTTCAAAAACATTTAGTAAATAGTAACACTAAAAAAAATAAAAAGAAAGCTTATTTCTTACTGTGTAAGCAGTTTGCTTACTTTTCTACACTTATTTCAGCCTATTTTGTGGTACTATTGCGCTCATCAGTGACCTTCATCCAGTAAACCTCACAATACCCCAGTAAGACAAGTAAGGATTTTGTTAACGTTATTATCCCAGTTTCCAGGCAGCAAACCAAAACAGAGACACCCGCACAGGAAGAGAAACCAGGAAGGGGACAGATCCCACATCCACGAAGACCCAGCTAAAGCTTCCTTTTCTTACTAGGACAGTGCAATTGGAAAAAGCAGTCTTATTTTTATTTAAAGTTCAAATATAGCTCCTCATGCAATACAAGTAAGAAAATAATACATTGCTCTTTTTCTTAATTAAATTTATAAATGTGCTTCCATAAGCAAACTGCACTGAAAAAACAGGGAATGGATTTATTATTTGAAAATAAAACTTAACACAAATATATAAACCAAACATGTCTCAATTTTAGTTGTGAGCAGAAACAGATATATTAAAATTGCTGTACAAAAATGTAACCCTACTACATCTGGATAATGTCAAAAGCTCAAGGCCTCTTAATAAATTCATAATAGATTTCACTTAATACAGACACACCCTGTACTATCAGCATACAACTCTATTCCAAATTAATCTGGACAAAAGCCCTAAGGAGAAATGCCAGAAAAGGACGCAAAATACGCATGCTGAAATCCTAAAAAGAAAGTAGAGAGTTAACCATATAGCAGGGCCCTAGGTTAGCAATAACATCTTTTCCAATTATTTCTTAGCTTTTGTGCTTTGCTTTTTATATGCACATTAGCTTTGAACACCCAGAACCACATCAGTAAGTCGTTTCCTAAATCTTGCGGGGAAAAAATGTGTCAGTATAAACTGACGTTTGTCATGGATTTAGAGACTCTGGTACTTTTAGAACCAATTTTGGTTTTCCATCTACTGAAAACAAAATATATTCACATAAGGAAAAAAGCAGTAGATAATATTTATTTGAACAGCCCCCAGTTATGCTATTACCAAGGGCAAAACATATTTTCTATTAAAAATAATTAAATATTTTTATGAGAAACCAAATGATTTTTCCATTTAGGTTTGGTTTTTTGTGGGTTTGGGTTTGGTTTTGACTGAAGGATCACAACGACTAGTTTCCAAAAAAACAGTTGTGGGGAGAAGGGAGCGGTGGTCTGGTTTGTTGCCCCTGCATTTGTGACCTATATCAGAGACCCTGGGGGCTGTAATTTTCCTGGCTCCCCAAAGCCCTAGCCTTTCACTTTCACCTTCTTTGTAGCAACACACATCTCTCTTACTTTCTCCCAACATGGCATGCCATGGCAAAGTGCCACTGTGTCCCACAGGGTCCCTACACACTTATGGCTCAGCATGTGTTCCAGAAGCACCAAAGCCTCAGACCCACTTGTGCAGAGGCAGCCAAAACTGCTTAAAAGGGTTAACAAAAAACAAACAACAACAACAAAATTTCTTTGACACACCACCACAGCAATGACAACAGCTCCTGAGGAGTTTAATGCTTCCCCCCCCCCCAAGATCCCTCCATTCCATATACAAACCTGAACAAAATTACTTTCGACATGTACTTCACTGCATCCATTACCTCAGAACTCAATAGTCTCTAGGCTGAGATCAGAGTCCTCCAAGTTCTTCACACGGGTCCTCTAGTGAATCGACTTTTTTCCTGTGTTCCAAAAATTGGGGGGCGGAGGGTGTTTCATTTCAGTTTGTAACAGATCTTACAGTAGGACAAGTCCACATCCTTCCCTCTTCTGACCTGCCCATGACAACCTGATAGTTACATTTAGACAGCCTCAAAACTGGATCTGTTGTTCCACTAGCATATTGCCAGCACAGGCCTTGATTGAAGCAGCTACATGACATCATTTACAACATATATTTTCACAGTCACGGTCAAGCCCAACCCAATAGGTTATCTTTAAACTGGCTGCGAGAACTTCCATTTGGACAAGGGACTCCATGCCCCCAAAGCCGTTCTTTAAGAGCAATGGACAGACAGCTTGAGCATCAAAAACTGCACATCAAGTTTCTTTTAAGTAGCTGAAAAAAGGTTTACAAGTACCAGCATTTAAGAGAGTTTATCTTTTTCTCATTTCAGGACCTTCAACTATGCAAAATAGTTGCCCTTTATGCATTCCCAAGCAATGCAAAAAGGTAACTGTACAGAGTCAACAGCATCTAATGTCACACCAGTGCTCTCAATGCAAAACACAGGACAGAGTAAGAGACAAGAGAATCAAAAAAATTCACGTTGCGAGTTACCCCTGGAGGTTTTCTATTCCAACCTCCTTTTGAACTTCACAGGCCCTTGAGAAAGCTGCTATTCTGTCACATCCTGGGTACTAAAGGCTTTTGTGCTGCAATAGGAAGACACCATTTTGCATATATCGATACACACACACACGTCACAGATACATACACACAGGTGTATCATTTTTTGAACAATTCTAGTTATGCTCCAGATTTTAAAAAAGGCAAAACCTCAACACCTAAGCCTCTAGGTTTTAAGAGCTAGGGGCAAAATTTTTAGCAACTTGTTCAAAAGTACTGGTTCAGTGGCTTCCATTCAAGTCCGACCAAAACTTCCTCATTATATACAAGTATTTCTCAGCATTTCACAGTCCAGCTCAACCACAAGCAAACTTCTGATCATCACTACAAGAACAACCCAGATTTTCTTTGCTTTGCTGCCAAATGCTTAATGCAAACACTTACCCGGTCTAAACTGCCACAGCTCCACTAAAAACTCTTCCAAATTTTTCCTTTCCTTACCGATGTCGGCAGAAATGTGACAGGAGCTATACCGTGTCATAACTTGAAGAAAGAATTTTGGCAATATCAGGATCAATACAAAGGCTTAATGGGTAAACAACAGCAAGAGCTCTTTCTGCTCACAAGGGTTAGTGCATACGTCTGTCACCATTTATTGCATGGATTTCTCCCCCTTTCAGTGCTGGAACATGCAATGGGGACAATTTGCTATAAGGGTCATTATAGTAGTGTAAAGGTAATGACGCTGACCCAGCAGGAACATACGATAATTTTTTTCCTCCTAATAGTCAGCTTTTAAGTCAGATTCTGCTACAATTATTAGCCAACAACATGTCACTGGGCTTTTCTTTAACCCATCTAAAAATGAGATAAAGTTCTATTTTTAAAAAGTAGTTAGAAGTGAAGGCTGCGAAAGTGCAGTTTGAGGCACTCAAAACTCTGGGCCACCTCCCAGAGAGGTCGTCCGAAAGAGACACGGTCTGTTCCATCTCTGGTCCTACCCACCGCCCTCCGTAAATTCAAAAATACACAAATGCACCCCTTCCCCCAAATCTGGAATGTGGGCACACAAACAGATCTTGGAGGCTGAATCCAAATATAGATCAGAGAGACAGTGAAACGCTTAAAGACTGACAGTGAACTAGACCAGTACTGTTTCACTCTGTATTAGAAACAGCCTATTCTTGGCAAATAACAAAAAGTAAAAAGGAAAGCTTTATATGTGAGATATCAAATTATGTCCAATACAATTCGGAAGAATGCAACTCTAACATGTAAGAATATTTGTTGAAGGGGAGACAGCATCCCCAATCCCTCCACATGAACAAAAATCTCAGCAGCCTCAGCAGGATTTTCGTTGCCCGTCTGAAGGGGTGAAGAGGTTTTCTTCCTTTAATAGCAACGATTGTAATCTATTCAAATGCAAGTTACTAACACAAGAACTGACAGTTGCAAGGCTGAATTTCTTTGGAGCCATAATTATTTATGACACTTCATTACAACAACTCCAAAACATATGGTTACCTTATTAGAAATTAAAATTTATTTTCATATAAATCTCAGCATGACATTACTCCAAAAGAACTAAAGTTACTCCAGGGGATAGCAAATAATTTCACTTTCCAGAGTTTGGTAGCTGGAATATGAATTTAAACTAATTCACTTGTAAATATAAAAGCACTTTTGATAACACAAATAATACATCTACAGCCACGTAAGGCATAAACATAATCTTCCAACAAGGTCCTGAATCTTCTTAGCATAAAAACTTTAACATTTTGTTTGAAAACTTTCTGTCCACTAGCAAGTATATCATCTCTGCCTTTGAATGTATGCATTTACTTGGCAGGAGAGAGGGTCTATTTTGTTTTTAATTCAGTCTCCTCCACCAGCAGCTCATAGTACAAGGAAACTGCAGTCTCATTCAATAAAGTCCATAAACCCACAAATGCAGGAGACTGACTTACAAGTACCTGCCTTTTGATCATGTTATAAAAGATGAATTTGAGTTCATGCGATGGTTAAGATTATATTTTAGAAAAAAAAAAAATTATTTCTCTACGAAAACAATACGCAGGACAAATGTACTATTTGCATTATATGACCAAGAGAAGGGACTTGCCCTGATAAATAGGATTACATACATCAATGGAAGTTTAAAATTGACACTGTCAGGTAACTGAAGTCTTAAAAAGTAGGTTAACAAGCATCTTTCAAAGAAACTGTAAACTTTTAAAAAAACAACCTGGCATCAAGTCACATGTTTAGAAAAAAGGGGGCAGGGGGCAGTTTTGTTTGTTTGTTTGGAGTTTTTGGCATGAGGGGATAGTTTGGGATTTTTTCTTGCTTTGTTGTGGTGCATTTTCTTTTTTTTTTTTCAAGTCTCCGTGTGAGGACTTGGTTCCAACTGGAACGCTGCCATTGAGGTAGTCTTTGCGGCAGAGATGAAGAACGTGACTGTAACATTTTTAGATTCTTCTCGTGCCCTCCTCCTTGCTATGGTTTCAGCGTAGAGAAAAATTCAGTGCATTTGCAATGAACATAGTAATTTGCCATCAACATTTTCTTAAGTTTAGGTAATTTCATGAAGTATCCGGTATGTACAGTTACGCATATGTGCACACCTATGCGGCACAGAACATAAGTTTATTACAGTATACAGTAAACATGGACAACTTGAGAGGCAGGCTTTTTGAGAGTACAACAAACAGAAGGATTATCATTAAAAGCTGATCCAGACGTCGAGTCAACGGACACCATCCAACACCACAGTCATACATCACTGCCACACAGAAGGTTTATAAGATACCACGTAATGTTAAGGTGACCTCCAAAGCCACAATGCAGTGAAATTAGAACAGCTGCAGTGAAAGAGGAGGGGAAAATTCAACAAAGTTCAACTTACTTTACACAGCAAGAAAAACATCAGCTGTGGAAACTCAGTGGATTGCCAGCAGGCTTTTACTCTGAAGGCCATATGCAGGACTGCGTTTGTTCTTTTCCAGTTTAAACTGCTCGTGTAAAGTTCTGCACACTAAACAGCTATTTACAGACAGGATGTGATAAGTCAAAGGATTAAACATTAGAGGTAAGCTTTACGAAGCTCTCTCATCTTCAGAACCGTAACAGAAGCCACACTCTGTGATGAAAGATTTTCTTGTTCCTGTGTGTTTTGCAACAGCAGTAAGCTTTTATTTTTGTTTTTTTCATTCAAGCATGCTGATAGCAAGGTCTCTGCATTTGAAACTAAATCATTAATCCTAAAAGGTTAATTTTTCCTGATTTCTGTTACAATGGGAAAAACCACCTTTTTCGTCAGCATTTTGCAATTATTTTTTTCTATGTGACCTTCAGGAAACAAACATTTACCGACCAAACCTACATTAATGTGAGTATCTTAGAATGAATTTTTTCAACATATTTATGTATCTATCTTTCTGTAAAGAATTTCCTGACTACATCTGACATTATCAAGTTCAAAGGAAAAGAAACAGAAAGCAGTAAAGACCACTGCTGGAACATACTTACAAAGAAATTAAATGTGGTTTTAATTAAAATTAAATGTCAACTGTCGTGGTTTAACCCCAGCCGGCAACTAAGCACCATGCAGCCGCTCACTCACTTTCCCCCCTCCACCCAGTGGGATGGGGGAGAGAATCGGGAGAAAAAGTAAAACTCGTGGGTTGAGATAAGAACGGTTTAATAGAACAGAAAGGAAGAAATAATGATAATACTAATAAAATGACAGCAGTAACAATAAAAGAATTGGAATGTACAAATGATGCGCAGTGCAATTGCTCACCACCCACCGATCGACGCCCAGTTAGTCCCCGAGCGGCGATTCCCCCACCCCCACTCCTCCCAGTTTATATACTAGGCATGACATCCCATGGTATGGAATACCCCTTTGGCCAGTTGGGGTCAGCTGCCCTGGCTGTGTCCCCTCCCAGCTTATTGTACCCCTCCAGCTTTCTTGCTGGCTGGGCACGAGAAGCTGAAAAATCCTTGACTTTAGACTAAACATTACTTAGCAACAACTGAAAATATCAGTGTTATCAACATTCTTCTCATACCTCGCTCAAAAAAGAAGCACTATACCAGCTACTAGGAAGACAATTAACTCTATTCCAGCTGAAACCAGGACAGTTTTTAAAATAACTAACAGCAGAATCCGGAGGTTCCAAGCTTACCCTCTCTCAGGTTGAGAGCTTGATAGCCTTATGTACGTAAGTTAGCCAACACTCCTGTGTTGGGAAATGATACTGTTCTACAAACCTAAGGTAAGTAATAACGGGATCTCTTGCTTTACAAGCTCAAACACTGAGCCAACTAACTTGCAGAGCTCTAAATCAAAATACATAAAACAGACCAAAAAAAAAAAAAAAAAAAAAAAAAGGGCAGGAAGAAAAATATTAGCCTTTGAATTTTATTGTCAAGTAAGTGAGATACAAAGCTCTATCTAGTCTGTCTTCAGAAACCTTGGCCTGAAAGCAGAGCTCCCAGCCCATACTGTAGATGTGTCTAACCCTAACCACACTGCCTGCCTGCAGCTCTACTGGTGCCATCTGCAGAATCAGGCTGTTGTAGAAGGGAGAGTGGATGCCTAGCAAGGGAGAAGAAGCTACAGGAGACCACTGCATGGTGGTATGGGCATCAGGGGGACAGTTTGCCTGGTCTGTCCATGCGGCATGCTTGGGTCCATGCTCAGGGGTAAATGAGCACTCAGTTTTCTCCCAAGGCTTTAATTCATCTTTATGCCATCTCCCCAAAATCTGCCACCTCAGTGAAATCATCATAACTCTTCCTTATGCTAGAAAATGAGCAGGTTTTCCATATTTGGCTAGTATTTCATAACTTAGGTGTCATTTTTTGAAATGAGCAATAATTCATTAACAACAAATTAAGATAACATGTTTGGAGCACAGAAGGCAAAGAGTGACCTAGTCAAGTTCCTTCTGAATGAAAATAACGAGTGGTTTTAGAGCATTCTGTCAGGACAAAAAAAAAAAAAAAAAGAGTTTTTAAAAATATTAAAGCCATGGAATTCATTAACTCTTTAAGCTGAGGTAACAGCACTAAGGTGACCTTGAGGGTCAGGTCATATAAGGAAACTAACTATACTGCCTGAATTAATCTCACAGAAATACATTCTTCACAGATATCCGGTCACTATTAACCCATGCAATTTTACAAGTAAAGGAGAAAAAAGAAAAAAAAAGCCAATACAAGGCATTCTCAACACTACATTTGCCTTCAGAACTTTTGGCCTCCCCCTTAAGGGCAAATCAGACTCACCTGAGGTATCCTGTCCTAACCACTGCCTAACAGGCTGCTTCTGCCAGAGAAGGCATTTTGGTTTTTTTGTATTCTTATAAAATAGCTTTATTTTATTACCTGCTCCTAAAAGACCAACTCAGATTCACACAGCTTGTTTACACTCTTTACATCAACAGCTGAAAAACACCTTAAAGAGCACGCGTCATCCTACTTAGCTATATAGGGAAAGCACATCCTACAATATAGTCATATGATGAGAATATTAATCTTGTAAGTCCACTTCAGTCAATGGATCCTTTCATATATTATACCCATTACCACAGGAACATTCTCTGGTAACACTGGTTAAGCAGACAGGGAAAAAATACTGCTGTGTAACGTGACAAGACATCTCGTCGTATGCTACTGTATTGCTTTTACTAGCTGTTTCTTGGGGCCTAAGTGGTTAGGCATGAAGGACAGAAGGTTAATACTAACTTTCTTGTTTCATGCACTCTTGTCAGCGAGAAGAGGCATGCATTTATCCTAACTGGGAAATTCATCCCACTTCAGATTTAAACAGCTCTCACAATGAATCAGAGCTCAACAGCAACTAGGTAATAATCACTTTTGCACCAACATAATAACTTTGCAGGTAGAAAAGGGCTGTTAATGTTTCGAGGCAAGAAAGTAATAAAGAATCCAGAGCCAAAATGTGGCGGGAAAAAATGGTTCTGCTTTTGCTCTTCACTGTGAAATATATAGCATAAAATCACCAAATTCTTTTCAGAAGAGATGGCTGTTTGCTTGTTAGCATCTAGAAAGTGAGGATAATCACACTAGCAACAAGCCTAACTTTCAGCTGATTTGGCTTGATTTTTCTCATTTCATCTCTGAGCTTCGGACTCTCCATTTGCCGACACTTTCCTGTCTCTTACTTTGTGTTATGTGGACTGTCTTTCTGAAGCAGTCACAGACTGCAGTTTTCTGGCTTTGAAGAAGTACAGAGTATCTGCAAGTCTGCTGTACACATCACACAACGTGTCTAGAAGAATCAGCATAAGACAGACTCAAACGAATTCCCCATTTTGCTCCCAGTTTTGCCACTGAGCTGCTGCGCCATCTGTAACTAACTCTCCCGCGTGCAACCTTCAGCCCTCAAGACGGGTGCTCGCATGTCATGTGCTAAGAAGTCATAGCTACAAGCATGCACATGCTGCCACAACTTGAGTGCTTGCATCCTGCAGACATTGGGCTCTCCAGCTACCTGGATTTATCCATGATTCCCAGAATTTATCCATGCATATGTGACAGATAAACGGACATCGGTTCAACACTTGTGCCTAAGTATCCCCATCAGTAATTAAACCTCAGTCAACATGATTAATAGAAATATCTCTATACATCCTTCTGCAAATGATTAATGCTCTAATTGTCTCATATATGCAAGACAAGTAGGCAGATGACAAAAAAAACCCCATTTTTTCTGTTTTTAAGTGAAATACATTGCTTTTACAGAACACAGAGAATCTCCACTCATCTCCTTCATTCATTACAAGCTTCATTTACTTGTTTGTTTTCAGAAACTGTCTTCCCTAAACACATCTATGTTATTTCAAAACTGGAATATATATAGCAAGTGATTATCCTACATGTATATTTTGGCATGAGGAGCCGCTAAATACTTGAAAAGCAGTTACTGAGAATGAATAGTAAAAGCCTCTCAGGTTTTTGTTATTTATTTTACAAATTTGCTGATGCCAGTTCTCTGACAAAAGTTAGAATCTTTCTAATTTTCTCCACTGTACTGCACCTATGAATATGGAATGTTAAAAAAAAAAAAAAAGACAGAAATACATGTGAAAAAGCAAAGCAGACTCAAACAGAATTCTTCAGAGATCTCACAAGATCAAAATGATGCTGTAAAGTCCAGCAACGTAAAACTGTGTGAATAAGAGTGAGCAGAAATAGCCGTAAAAAAATAGGTAAGGTAAAATAATACTATACATTAGAATTTACATGCACATGTACTTCAAATACATTGGAAGAGATGAGAAGTCTGGAAAGCTCCAAGTTAACGATCTGGAGCACTCTGAACTAAGGTGCCACTTACCAGCACATGTCATGAGTATGAAATAGTTTAACCTTGCCATCTCAAAGGAAGCAGTAATCTTACACATCTTTTAAATTTAAAGGCTTAGGAACGATGTAGACAAATTCCACACTACAGCTGAGAATTATATCTTCCTTGCTTCCACAGGTGTTTTGCATGTTTACTGCTTGTTGTTCAGGTGTTTTGCGTATTTAATTCTCACACAGTACACATAGAAATCCAAAACTCCACCAAATAAAAAAATCCATCCCTATACTATACCAACATCCCACCAAATTTTACCTTCCTTTGACCTCATGCCTTTGATACATGGCATGCCTTTGACCTCATTTATTTAAATCACAGCTTTACCATGCATTTGAGAATGTTATACAGCCAACTATGAAATGATTCTGTTTAGCAGATTAAACACATAGATGAGAGAAATGAGGTTAGAGAGGCACAGAAAGAAATTTTGCAGAAAGCTGGTCTGAGGAGCAAAAGGAAGCTCTTCATAGGGCTGAAAGGACTCACCTCTTGGCTAATCGATTTGTCAGTCTGTAGTTCCCCTTGCTAGAGGGCCTTCTCTTCTCAACGTTACCTTCTAAGAACTACTCTCCATCTAGCAAATTCATAATTTCCTAACATGCAGAAAGTGCCTCTCTAATCTATCCTATGGACTCAGGCAGTAAAAGCAGCTGTGTTTGTTCTGTTGCCTCATGTTTTACCCACCTGCACGGAAGCCAGGGATTTGATTTGCCCTTCCAAAATTTAAAGCAACATAGACCAGACATATTGTAATTCCCACTAATTTCTTCAAAAAGCTCTTTCTTTCTCCACCGCTACCACTCACACTAAGGCACTGCCAACATCTCCAAAATTAGAGTCAAGATGTTTAAATTTTTTCCATGGAGGAAAAAAGGGACAGTCTGCTACTAGGTAAATAAAAACACTAAGCACTGATTTTATTTAAAACAGAAAAAAAGAACAAATACTGGATTCTGTATCATAGCTGATAAAGAGACTTGTAACTGTCTTCCGATTTCTGAGTAGTCCTTGCAGTACGTACAGAGCAGCTCTTCTCACAGTTTTTTGTACAAAAAAGTTTCTCTACATACAGTGTATCTGTTGCCTACCTTTAAAAAGAAATGCATAAACTGTTTTCCAGTCATTGAAAGTGCATATACAAGACCATTCAAATTTTTGTTTGCAGAGAACTGACTAAATACCATAAGATTTATAGCTGCAATTTACTGAACAGCTTTATGGACTGCTATTTAAAGCAGTCCTGCTCACTTACATACACTAAAAAGTCTTTTTATGAAAGCGGGATCATTTAAGCCCACTCCATGCATGTCTTTTTTATTCTTTCATCCTGTCTTCCAATTCTTGCCGTATATTTTAACGGCTTGTCAAAAATGCCATCTCCCTTCCATCACCAGTACTATTAGAAAAAGAATCTGGGGAAATATTTTTTTACAAAGTAGCTCACAAAATTCCTGTGATGGCCAAAGGATTAAATATCGCAGCCTGACATACAAAGGCATTAAAAAAAACCCCACAATGCAAAGGCAGGAAGGAATGTGGTATATGTGGATTCATCAATTTAGTTTTTAATAAGTACATCATAGCTACAAACAATACCAAGCTCTAGAAAACACTGAGAAACAAAAAGGAGAATAATGCCCCATTGGATTCATTTCTGTGATGCAATAATACATCAACAGAAGTACCTCAGCTACCCTCTTCTAAGAAATAGGTCTCTTCTGCATCATAGGAAAGCCATTTCAGTCAAGTACCTGGCCCACAGAAGTACCTCAGGAAGAACTGCAGATCATCATCTCTGTGTTCGAGTCTCCGTACACCTTCACACTTACCTTTCTCACAAACGTCAGCAGAATTCCCACTTCCTAAATGAATGCATCTTACAAAGATATTGTTCTCTAAAAAACATTTTAGAAGGTAGGTGCTATTGTCTGAAAAACGGTATTTTAAAAATTGTAATGACAGCACGACCATGGTGTGCCAAGGCACAACTGCAACAATGAAGTATGCCCACAGATCCGTCATCTGAATGGTCCAGCACCACTTGCAATCTTCAATCCATATTTATGAACGCGACAAGGGCCCTTGTGATATTCACCATCACAAAATTGAACTTTGCAATGAAATTCATTCGTCAACCATTTATTTAATACTATGTTTCTGACTAGGTTGTTAAGGGGACAAGTCTTTGAATATTTTGTTTACCTTCACAATACGCAGAGTCCCCTTGGACAGAGAGATAACCATTCTTGCATTCACAAGTAGCTTTTGTGTTCCAGTTTCTGCACTCTGAATTTTCACCACATCTGTGTCCCTCTGCACAGAAGTTATGGCCTGAAATAAAAGGAACATGCAACCTGCTATTACAACATGTTTATTTCAAACATTCAGGTTTAATATTTACATTGACCGTATTCCTCTGAAAAACTTTGGCATGCCACATTCCAGAAATTCTCTCTATAAACCCATCTGGTGCACACCGGCTTGTTGGATTCCTCCATCAATTCATTCTCAGTAAAACCATTTTGTTCAAAAATGTATTTGTATGACTAGTTTTAGGAGAAAAGGAGAAAAGACAACTTCAAAGCAGGAAGCCATGACAATACATTAGTCTTCTACTGAACCCACGTAGGATAAAATGCCGCCTCATCTCTGCCGAGAAGTGTAATATTAACTCACACCAAAAGGATAATAAAGTGTAATATCAAAAAAAATCCTTCACAGTTCTCTTATTACACATAATCAAGCATGCTTTTAGAAGAGCAAAAACAAGACATTGCATTATAACACAAAACTATACTGGTAGTCACAACAACCTCATGCATTGCCTTGCAATTCTGTCACCAAAACCTAGCTAGAGTGTTTCTACAGTTTGTAATTACTCCATGCATCACATTTCGTAGGGGAGAATTTTTATTTCTCTCTCCTTTTTCCTTGACCCAAATTCTGAGTAGCTTCTTTGTGAAGAGTTTCTTTTATTCCATACAAAGTCATTTCTACAAACATGATGAACCTTCCCACTTTCTTCTATAAAGGCAGGACTGCCTGAAGTTCTTCCTTCCTGGTTTTCAATATTTCTTAAAGATCTGTCAAAATCTGTCCCTGCTGAAGTCTAAAGTAACTGCAACTTTATCTCTTTAAAGGCACTCCACTGGAAGTACCGTAAAAGACAACTAAATACCTTACCGAGTTTGACAAGAGGAATTTTTTTCCCCCATTGGTGTATTTTTGATGGACTTCTCGCTATTGATATCCAAGAGTCAATTTCTATTTGCCTGAGATATATAACCAGTCATTTTGGTAATTCTTATTTTTTCTGGATTTTGTCTCCTGGAAGGAGGGGAACCAGAAACCCAGATGTACCATCAGCTACTTGTATTCATATAAGAGCAAGCTGGAATACAAGAATAGTTTCTGCCCATTCTGCCTGGTCATAAAGGAGCAAACTAAAAGTTCTAGTTCACTGATCGTAAACTTTCCTTACATCCCCTAAAGACAGCTAAGAAAAAGACAACCTGGACTTCTAAGATCTAAATGCCAGATTCAGATCTTTGTTCATATCCCTTGCTTTGATCTTCTTCAAGGAACTTTGGAAGACTGTAGCTTATAATAAATACAGTTTTCATCTACAGTAAGCAATTTTTCATAAGGCTATCCTGAAGCTGTTGTTCACTGAGGGTTGGTTTTTTTACTTGTTTTTAAACACGCACTTCAGTCATCTACTAATTTAAGACTCGGGTGTCGTCATTTTAGTGCACTCCAACTTTATGAATCTGATCACCTAACGTTGTGTTGTGAGGTCATTTTTAAAGAAATATAACACTTGTTACCAAGGAGGACACTTTCTCAGTGTCCATGTCCAACTCTACACTTAAACTTCAGATTAATTTTATTAACAACCAAGGTATCTTCCTTGTGCTCACTTAGCTCATTCTTTCATTGCAATCCAACTTGCAAAAAAGAACCAACTCCGCTAATGAAAATGGCAGATATCCCTTCTACACTTCATTCATTTCACAGTCTGGTAAAAACCACTCAAGTATTCCAGATACAGCCTTGTCAAGCCTGGGTACATTTTATACTGGTAAAAAAGAGCACAGTTACACAGCCTTCAGCCATTTATGCAATCACTGTATTTGACTTCTCATTTTTGCCTTCA
The DNA here is from genome assembly GCA_025311575.1 of Elanoides forficatus. Classification (NCBI taxonomy): domain Eukaryota; kingdom Metazoa; phylum Chordata; class Aves; order Accipitriformes; family Accipitridae; genus Elanoides; species Elanoides forficatus. The sequence goes on from JAOBAS010000020.1 coordinate 25,213,915, forward strand.
TAATTATAATCAAAACTGAACACCGGAACCCATCTCCCCAAACTTATCCATTCAGCATCTAATTTATACTTGCCAAGCAGGATTACTATTCTGTTGGCATTCTAGATAATATCCAAGAGACAACAATTTTTATAACATTTTCTTTGTCACTGTTTCCACTAAGACTATGACATCCTAGTCTATTTCCTGCTTCTTTAGAATAATAATTCTCCTTTGAACTCATACACAGTATTAGTTTTACATTTTATTATTATTGGCAGATAGTACTACTCAGAACCAATGTAACATTTCAGTGTGTTAAGCTAGGCACTATAAAAATATCACATTTTAATTTAGTATGGATTGTTACTACTGTCTTAGGATATTGTATTTATATTTATTTATTTAATTACATTTACCTCTCATCCAAACCTGTAAAAAATATTTCACCTTTCTCATCATGTTTTAGTCACAATAGTCCTTATACAATTTTCTGCACCAAAAAACTTTGTTTCCAGGTTCTTTTTATCCCGGTGAGTCAACATTTCACCTCGTGATCAGTTCACGGCAAATTTAACACGCACAATTAGCCATAAGGGATGACTTCCCGGGGTTAACTTTCATCACAAGTCCCGAGTCCCAGATCAGACGCTCTTCTCTAACAGCATTTTCTCCCAAGCACAAGCTGCTGATTAGCGTTCAATATCACATCATGGCCCTATGAATTCTTCACTGTTTATTCGTCACCTCTGAAATTCATCAGTAGATACGATGACTGCCCTAACTCTCCATTTTGTACCAGTAGAGCTGTCACGTTTTTTTAAAAATTCTCTGGAAAAAAACTGTATTGCTTTTGTTCCCTTGTTATCAATTCAAATATGAACTGTCTCCACTCAGAATCAGACTCTTTCTTATGTTTTCAAGCTTGAAGGCTGTTAAAAGAACATAGAAGACAAAAAAAGTAACGCTCCAGTTCTGTAACTTGTGTAGAGGCTCTAAAGAGCTTTTCATTGTTCTCCTCTCATTAGGAATACACAATGATAGAACACCCACAACATCTCTAGATTGCCTTGGCCTTTATTATTATAAAAGACCTGTGAAACACTGTTTCCTACCTTTTAAAAATGCTGACTGAAAGTGACTCAACTTCAATTTCCCATAGCATTTCAGAAAACTTGTTCAATAGCTCTGTAAGTGGAAAGTGGAAGCCATTCCTGTTAAGAGCACACATGGTGCTACAACAGTGTATGTTACCAAGCTTTTACAAAACAAATGTGATTTAAGGTTAACCAGTAGGAGAAAAAAGAAGAAAAAAAAAAAAGATACTTGATGGTATAGAAGAGTAAGGGTTCACTGTGCCTCTGTCAGAGTAGGCATGCCATTGATTGGATCAGAGGCTTTTCCAACTACTTTTCTTTTGCAGTGAAGATGCATTTAGCACTTCAAAAGAACCAAGAGGTGCATACCAAGGAAGTCTGGTTCTTGCCTTTCTTAGACCCTGCTCTGCATTCTCCCCAGCTGGGGTTTTGGAGGCAAGAAAGGAATAAAACGCGATCTACTCTATCTTAGTTCATACTGGGCCTGAGTGCTTTTCCTGTCCTTCTGGCAAATAAAGGCTACCTCATATTTGGACTGCAACATGAAGAAATAAGCTAGCTCTGTTCTTCTCACATTTAATAATCCCAATTCCATACCTACTTTACGTAAATATTTTAATTCCTTCTTATTCAGAAAAACAGTCTGGAATGCACACAGGCCCACTGACCGTGACAACCATGCTTATATTCCTGATTAAACAGGGAGGGACTGAAGCACTGACTTAAACATCAATCTAGTCATGGCCAATCTTTTCATGGGAGCAATTACTTACCCCCAAGCAAGCAGAATGGAAAAGAATGCAAACATCTGATTTTTATTAATTCTTTGGTGTGAAATGGATTATAGGGTTCCTTTAAAATAAGTACACAGATGGCAAAACCACCCGTCGATACTGTAGTGGGGTCTCTGAATCTTAACCACGGGTGGCAGCTAGTAGAGGGCACGCATTCCGATTGCCCAGGTAAAAATAACTGAATTACTGAGACTTCAGAATATTCAGCAAAGTCTTATCTGACACAGTCAGCTCCTCTCTAAATATAAGAAATGGCTTAAAATAGAATCATCACATCTGAGCAAGCAGGCAATTGGAGAGGATTTGACAGAAGCACACAAAATCTTAAATAGTTTTGATAATCTAAACTAATTTCAGGCCAACACAGATGACAAGGCAAGTGAGCATGAATTAAAATTACAGATAAACACGCTCAGAACAGATGTCAGAAACCATCTTCCCCACACATACACACACAGTCATAAATGTGCACAACAGCCCTTCAAAGTCATTCAAGACATTCAAAATACAATTAGGTATTACCAACAGGGGAATTAAATATTGAAGAGTGTGTTTAGATTTTTGATGGGCCTGATGACCTCTGTTCGTTCCCCAAACATTTCTGATAACATTACTCTCTTCCTTTATCGAGGCTGCTGAAATGTTTGCTCCAATTTTTCTTATGAACATATTTGTATCTCTCCCCTTCTTTCTTCTGACTGTAGAATGACCATTAATAAATGTACTAAGACAATTATGAAAAAGAGCAGATTTCATGCTAGCAGACATAAAACTATCACTTCTGCAGCGTCGGGAACTGCACAACTGGCTAGGGCTTAGCGGTCCCAAGTCAGGTTATCTAAAATTAAACATTTATTCCATTTTGGGACACCTGAACATTGCTCTTATTTTTCCAAGCTTCTCAACATCTTCAGGTTCCAGTTCCCAGAATCCACTTTTCCCACAAAGCGGCACGCTACGCTGTTTTGTGCTGTCATCCAGTTTTTAAGTACCTAATATAGTTGGCAATTTGGCTTAATTATTGACTGAATAATGCAAGAACTCATTCAAGACTACAGCTGGAATCAGCGTCTTATACCCATATCTCTTCCTACATTTTTATGGGCAACACTAACGTGCCTCTCATTTTTCTGAGGGTTTCCTTGTAACATCTGCAATGCTTTCTGTACTTCTTACAATATCCCTAGCTGTTCACTTAAAAAACTGGAAAACACCTGCTCTCTTGCTGTTCAAGAAGCTACCCTTCAGCAACCCACGTTTCACATTTCAGAGGCTTCTAACAAGAACGCTGACAATGCTTCCATTAATAGCATTAGCCATGTTCAAAAGGTCTAAGGTAATTTCAACCTCAAAATCTTTAGTATTGTTATGATTTAACCCCACAGTTACTACATAAATGTGTAAAGTAAATCTGGGGGACAACTCATAGGAAGAGTCATAAAATTTGCACTAGCAATTATGCCCTTCCATAATCTGAATCAGTTTTTAATGAGTCATGAGCAATGAAGCACTCTGAACAGCAGTTTTTACACCTTCAGAGATTGTGGTCCCAGAACTCGGTGGTCTGACATAAAACAGTAACTTCATGAATTCTTTCAAGCTACTATATCAATGCAGACCTTATTACATACTGCTTATTTGTGTGCATTAGAATAATGGTACTGCACAGCCTAACGAGCTTATAAAGATTTTTTTTTTCCCAAATATAAAGCTCTTCTAAATCCTAAGTAACATTATAGCTATGTTTAGAAATAAACTAATTCATATTTATCAACCTCCATTAAATCTTAATAAAACTAAAACCTTGAAATAACTCATACCTCACAGGAATGAATGAGAAACGTTCCATTTCTGAAAAAGCAAAACTCAGTTTCACAGCCAGACAGGGAGAGAGGAGAAACACGCTAACTGAAGAGCCTTCTCATTCTCTAATTGAAAAACTCAAAACCTCCTTAAAGCAAAACCAAGCAATACAAGTCAGGGTGGCAGAAGCACCATTTTTGGATTTAAATGCTGTTCCCTGCTGTAAAATGCACACTTCAGCTCACCAGTAGGATTCTCCGCTTCCTGCTAACCAGTGTCAGCAGTCAAGCTAAATCCATCAGCCAAACCATATTACAGGATAGCAAATAAAAATTACTTTCTCCAGAAACCAAACAGCTCTCACTACTTCATTATTTCTTCACACACTCTCTTCTAAGGCGAGCATGACTGAAGCTACTAGGGCTGTTAAGGCTATTCTTACATACTAAAATTGTGAGCATAACAACATAAAAATCCTCTCATGAAACTTTATTTGAATCAGTCATTCAAAATAGGAAAAAGCCACTCTTTCAAAATTAGACGCTGTCTTTGGCAAGGAGAAAAACAGCTAAAGGGAACAATAAAACACTTTTATGACACTATTTTTTGTATTAGATTTGTCCCTGGGATATAAAAAAATGCAGCAGGCACGCTGTAAGAAAAATGACTGATTCTCAAAAAAGTAGTAAGAAAATTATTTTATACACAACGATTCTTTGTAAGATTTTAAAATTAACTAAAATTTCTGTAAGCCTAATAGAGAGCTTGATAATACCACATTGCCCTACTGAAAAGTATAGAAGTAGCCACATAGTTTAAGCAGACGTTTATATTAAAGCACACAGATGAAGGGCAAAACTAGGTACGCTCTTCATAACATTCAAGGATAGATCCTATATACAAATCTGATGAGGCCCATTTTTGCATTCGGGTACAACAAATCACAAAAATAAGCCGTCACTGTACAGCAGAGTTCTTCCATACTACCCCTGCCCTGTTGTACCCCTTATACAATCGTTTTACTGAAATCTAGAAATTGGCTTTTAGCAATATATTAGCTTTTGCCCTACTATAAACTCATGTAGCAAACCTGAGGAAGAAAAGGTATTATTTGCTGTCTTTCCTTTCCTAACCATTTACAAACAATAATGACTGTCTAGGAAGCCCACCAGCTGTGTACATTACAGTATTCAACTTGGTCCTTTGCTGGCTCACAATTTCCATCACCATAAACACCACGGATTTATTTTTTTCCTTGCATACCCTATTTTATTTTAGGCACTTATCGATTATTGTAGTAGATATTACAGAGATTCCTGAAGAGGGTACAGTCTCATACCACAGTATCATGAAGTCTCCATATTTCTCTGTGGTTGTTTTCCTTCTGTTGATCCCTCACATTTATCCTTTCATTAAACGGAAATTCCTTTGCTGCAGCCAGAAAAGCACAAGCTGCAAACTTCCTACCCTTGCCCGAATCAGCAAAGGTACTCTATAATTCTATGGAACACAAAATTCAGTAGAAGGTTTCCGTTTCCACAACCAGATACTAAAGAAAGCACAAACTGATACAAAACCAGAACCTACCAGTCACTATTATGCCCTGATAAACTTTACATAGAATTATTGTTCTCATTTAACATTACTAGTAAATGCTTACTAATCAGCCTGTTGACTAACTAAAAGCCTAGGTAAGGGCTAACGCAAATAATTATCTGTATCATCATACCTATAATGTGAAATTTGCACATGATGTGCAAGTGATCCATGTGGGTGGGCTTCCAATAAACGCTCTGATTACTCAGGACTATATTTACTACAATATTTCTTCCTCACTACTGTTGCTTGGACAATAAAAGTTGAATATAGTCTCTGAAAGAGGTCGTTATTGCAAAACAGAGAAGCACTCTATCCTTTCCCAGTAAAGGACATGTTGGCACAGGGCAGGACCAGAAACTATGGCCCGCTTGCCATATCAGAGGGCACCTGTTTGCAGGATAAAACCCATACCAAATATGGAATTCTTAATAAACATCCGTTTTTAACACCAGCACTCTACACATGATAAAATTATATACTACCACCTCGGGTTGCGTGCAACTGAAGCAGAATTGTCAAGCAGCATACATTCTATTTCAAGATATAAAAAGCAATTTAGGAGTGCTAACTTCAATTTATGCCTTTGTGACATTGACAAAATTAATCATATCTTTAAGCGTATTTTTCAAAGAATTTTAAAAAGCAAAGATGAAATACAAAAGAGGTGGTAGAGTTTTAGCTGTCAGCTAAAGCAGAATTGAAGTGGAAGTTTAATGCATCAATTTGAAAGCACCATGTATCAGAATTCACAGGAAGTGAAAGTACAATTCCTTCCTTTGCTTCTAGAGACCATCACGTAAGTATACACATTCATACATAAGTATTCACATACATACGCTTTTGGGATGAATATCTAAAAGGAGTACCTATCATTAACAATAAGACAGAACTGAATAATTACAGAACTTATATTTCATCAACTTTGAAGCTTTCAGATTTCTAATGCTTTTAAGTAATGAAGATAATTTTTTCAGTACTGCACTACATCAAACTGGGCCATCTGTTAAGAAGTATCATTAAGACATCGAGGGACAAAGAAGCAACAGTTACTGCTTGCTTAAATAGCTCAGACGTGCTGCCCCCTGCAACCACCTGCAAGTTCAAGGCCTTAGTAAATATTTAACTATGCATATTTATTAATTAATATTTACTGGCTAAGGGAGAGCTTCAGAGCCCCTTCACTAGCGTCTACAACGACGCTAGAGGAATTTACATATGGGCGAGACAAGTAGTCCAGTGGGCCCAAATAACCATCTAAGCCTGGAAATGCCTAATGCCCATTTGGCACACCTCTTGCTTGAAATTTCTGAGGTGCATCACTAAAGGCTGACATGCAAGTCCTACTCTGAGAGCCCAGGCTCCCCTTAAGCTCAGCTGAGACTCAGGACCAAGGGAGGGGCGTGGAACAGCGCTACAACAGAGGCACACACAGGGAATGATTATTCTAACACCTTTCACCTAGCAGCTCACTGATTACAACACACTTTAAGAAGAAAGCTTGTTCGAGTTCTCTAGCCTTGCGATACCTGCATTCTCCTCATTTAAGGGGATTTCCTCGACTAACTTTTCAGCTATGGTTTGTTCAGTCTGGTCCAGCATGCAACCAGGATTCACCAGGACTGAAAGGTAACAAGCAAGAGGAACCCGCACCTCAACACCCCACTGCAAGGAGGAAAAATGGGGTTCTGGGCTCAAGGGTTATTTTTTCATTTTTATTCTGTAATTGTCCAGCTTAATTCATAAATGAGTCCTGAGAGAGCCGAGATCTAAATAAACCTCCAAATACTGAAACCTTAACATTACTGTGATTTTAAAACAGAGAGCCTAAAAACCCACTTCCAAAACCCTGTACGTTCAGTGCAGTTGCAAGTTTAAGTAACATAAAATATCTCTTTTTCAAACATAAATTCTTCCTAATGGGAATACTTAAAAGATACTGAGCCCTTTCTCCCCCAGCTCTTCCTTTTCTCCCTCCCACTCTCTCAATCAGAGCAATTACAGCTTTGTATCCGGTAAGTCTTCTACCCAAAGGAATATCACAGACTGGTTTTACGTGAAGGCTAATTATAGTCTCAGGTTTATAGAGGTACCTAATATCTCATTAAAAGGGAATTGCTCCTTCCAGTGTATCCCCCCGGTGAATCAGCAACTTATATTCCTTCCAAGCACACGTAGTGTCTGGCTTACCTCTACAAACACTGCAACATTGGTTCTCTGGAAGAACGTGATCTTTTTCTGAGCAGTTCAATGGCGGACAAGTCTCTGTTACTTTAACTAAAACTCCATTCTGAAAAAAAACCAACATTTTTAAAAATTACATTGATGAAAACATGTGCAATGGCAAGGATCACGTCATTTTCTATCTATAACTCTGGTAATCTCTAGTAACTACACCAGTAAACTAGCAGGCAGCAAGTTAAATTCATTTTTTACACCGTAACATCAAAACTGAAGTGATCTACTTGGACGTTTCTATAGGGGAAGGGGAAGGGGAAGGCACTTAAGCTCAATATTCTATAATAGTTTTCCAAATAATAGTTGTCTCCAGGTACAGTTGTTTTCCTTCCAAGTATTTGGAGGAATTAAAGAATCGCACTCCAGATTTTTGATACAGACAGCCTTCCTGCTTCACACATGTCCAAGTTTTACTCCTCTTATTTCATATTCTACATAATTCACTGATAAATTATGCAACCCAAACACAGCAGAGAGAAGACCAACATTTTCAAGTGTCATGTGTTGTTCTCTGTGTCCAATTAAAAGTGTCTGTTCTTTAGAATTACTGATCACCTAATTTCCAAAAATTAGGTCCTTCAAAGATATGGCAAAGCAGAAATCCCACCTTGAGGTATCCATATAGAAACTGCTGTATAAAATGTAAATTGAGGTCAATATATTTCTATGATTTTGATCTCTGGCAGATTTAGAGTAAGACTGTGCATAGAAGGTCTGGTTACTGGTAGAAATTTCCTAAAATAATAGACAGAGCCTTTTGGAGGAGATTTTTACACTAATTTTTACTCTGTCCTCTTCCCATCCAGGAAATCAGCTTCACCGTATCTCTAGAGCAAACAGCTGTCTTGCTCTTCAGTTAGTTGTTTCTTGACATCTTGTCCCAAAAATAGCTTCCTCTTTTCCCTTATCCCTCTCCAGCCTTCCCCATGCCATAACTTACTTCTTCAGCATCCCTTCTGCAGCTACGCCATCCCTGTGAACTGGCAAGTGGAGCAGATATTAACAACCAGAACTTTTGCTCAGTAGCAGCTACAATAACTATCCCACAGGACTGTCCACACCCGAGTAATCCCATTTTCCAAAGGGCTGTAAAACTCCACTAAGAAAGCAGGCAGCCTGCTATATCGCCAATACACCTTTTTAATACGAATCTAGTCCCTACTCCTCCCAAAATATTTTTCGTGGTGCCTCAGGTGGTGGAACAAAAGATGGAACAAGAATTTCTGCTTTCTTCAAAGAAGTAAATTACATTTTCTAGCTATCATGATTGAAGAGAAAAGTTTAAAAATCTGATCCAAACACACCTAGGGCTAAGAAAGCAGAGGAAATCCAATACCAAAAAAAAGACAAAATATGATATTAAAGCCACCATTCTCATCATCTGAAGGATCAGATACAAAGCTTTGAACAGAGGATATTAACAACACCTGTGTCTACCCTGTACGAAGAGGCACCCCTATACAGAGGCACGCTTGCTAGCCAGAAGCTTGCTTTCACGTCTTCAAGACCCTGTGCCACACCGTGCCAAAAAACTAGCTCAGGTGCCAGAAACAGTACAGGTAAAACCCTTGCTGATAATTAGCCTTACCAGCCATGCCACACTGATTCCGCTATGTCGCTTCAGGATGATTCAGCTATGTCGCTTCAGGCTCCAGAATTAGCTCTCACAACATCAAGCTGCCCTACACAGTCATGAATGCAGAAACGCCTGCTGAGTCTACGAGGTGCAAATGATGCACAAGATGCCCAGCAGCTAGCAGGACTTACAACTGAGAAGTGCAGCACACCTAGGGAATGCAAAACTGACCATTCTACAATCACTGCTAGTCACTGCCCTTGAGACTGCAACGATAAGGCTAAGCAGGGTCAAGTTATTTTTCTCACTTCCCGACTGTCTTTGCTGACAAGTTGCATCAGTTGCCGTCGTGAAAAACAATATTAAAAAAACCTGTAGGCATCAGGTTTTCTTTCTTTTTTTTTTTTTTTTAAAAAAAAAGCAGCTCCCTACAGTATCACATACAGCATGCACCACTGAAGCAAGTGCCCACACAAGAACAGTGAAGTTAATGGAGGTATTAGGTCTCCTCCTGATCTCACTTCCATAAGTGAAAGGGAGGAATCCCCCACGGTTGCCTGTGCAACTGCAGCAGCAGAAGTGATAAAAGAACCAGACACACTGAGCCGTCATTTACTATCATGTTATCAAACTACCAGCTGGAAAAGCTCTGGCTATAACTCATCGCCTATTCAAGCTCAGACAAGACAACTGCAGCAGAAAGGGTACAGTATGTCAACACATAGACAAAAAGACAATAAAACTGGCCAAAAAGATGGCAAGAAATCAAAAAATCATATGAAAGTCAAATCAGTGATCAGGATGAGTCAGAAAGCAAAAGACAAATTCAATCCAAGCTCACACCTTCTTTAGTGAATCACAGGGAAATAAAAACCCCACAAATAGAGAATTCTATTCCTTTAATGACAGTAAGATTTTTTCCCCTAAGTTTCCCATTTTCCGCAGAGTTTGCATCTTGGGAAAACAAGCTGAACATATTTGTAATTAAGTTTTAAAACAATTAAAACGTTTCCATGTTGAGTATTCTCTGGATTACAATAAATTTGTTATATACTAGTACAGATCCAATTGTAAGAATTATCATCGTTAGATTTCAGATTTTATCCACTGAGATAAGTAAGAACAGTTCACACTTCAGAATTATTGCTTCAGGCGGCCTTAGAAAAATTACTAACTTCTTATCCTCAATTCACATATGTAGTCATAGAGTCTGGACAGAAATAGATGTCAGAAAGACATTCTTCTGGAATAAATAGGTCAAGCTCCAACTGTGACATACAGTCCACAAAGAATGAGATCTGGAGTCAAACATTTACAACAAGGTAATTAAATTTCTTGTAATTACAAGATAAGTACATAAAAAAGAATTGGCTATAAGCCTAATCAGTGACATGCAGTGAAAATCTGAACCACAAACAGCTCATCTCAGATGATCAGCTTTGGAAAATAACAGCAAGATTTCAGAAAAGGTTACTTTGGGTTTTTGTTGTTGCTTGGGGTTTTTTTCTCCCTCTCTTGTTTTAGCTGTTATTGATCAGCCTTTCAGGAGAAAGTTCCAAATTGTGTCCTTAGCTGTCACTCCAGGAACCACATTGTTCCTTATCTTTATGAAAAACTTCTTAGTCAAGCTTCCTGAAAGTCAGCGGAGCCCTGTCCATCTTTCCAGCATTTGTATGGCACTCTCTGACTGCTCGCTCCCAGCACTAATGAAAAGGAATTTATTCTTTTACCTTTTGCTGTCAAACACGCCCGGTTATGAACAGGCATCATGTCATCCACGGGCATTAATCCAGAAGTCAGCTGATCGGCAGTAAACTCCCAGTCCAACAAAAGTTACAGAATTCTTTCTACTGACTTCAAATGAGCCACATCACCATACTGGTGAAATCCACAAACCAAAGTAACCGCTTACTGAATGCAGAAAGGTGCAGTTTTCTAAAGCACAAACACACTTGCATTTTTTAGAGGGACCTCAACCGGCTGGAGAAATGGGCCGACAGGAACTGCAAGGAGTTTAACAAGGAGACGTGCAAAGCCCTGCACTTGGGGAGGAACAACCCCATGCACCAGTGTGTGCTGGGGTCACCCTGCTAGAAAACAGCTTTGCAGGAAGGTATCTGGGGGTCCTGGCAGACACCGAGTTGAAGATGAGCCAGCCATGTACCCTTGCGGCAAAAAAGGCTACCAGTAACTTGGGCTGCGTTAGGCAAAGCATTGCTAGTATGTCAAGGGAGGTGATCCTTGCCCTCTGCTCAGCGCTGGTGAGGCCACACCTGGAGTGCTGGGTCCACTTCTGGCCTCCTCAGTACAAGAGAGAGATGGAACAACTGGAGAGAGACCAGCCATGGGCCACAAAGATAAGTAAGGGACTGGAGCATCTCTCACAGGAGGAAGGGGTGAGAGAGCTGGGACTGTTTAGCCTAGAGAAGAGAAGGCTCGGGGAAGATCTTACCAATGCATATAAATATCTGAAGGGAGGGTGCAAAGAGGACAGAGCCAGGCTCTTTTCAGCAGTGCCCGGTGACAAGACCAGAGGCAACGGGCACAAACCGAAACACAGGAGGGTCCGTCTGAACATCAGGAAACACTTTCTCGGTGTGAGGGTGACCAAGCACTGGCACAGGTTGCCCAGGGAAGTTGTGGAGTCTCCATCCTTGGAGATATTCAAAAGCCATCTGGACACGTTCTGGGCAACTGCCTCTAGGTGGTCCTGTTCAAGCAGGGGTGTTGGACAAGATGACCTCCAGATGTCCCTTCCAACCTGAACCGTTCTGTGATTCTTACAAACACCTGTACACTAATTTTGTCATTTTATCATTGTAGATTAATCTAAAGAGTGTTTGTGGGCAGGACTCCAGCTGGGAATGGCTGTCCATCAGTAACATCTGTGCTTATGGTTAAGAGGATGTGCATCATAAATACATTTTTAGTCTGGATTAGTTTTCAGAAGTAAAAACAAAAAACAAAAACCTGCCCATAGCCTGATAAAGCAAATCTTTGATCTATCTAGATCCATCAGTATTATTATTATTTTTGTAAGATGGAAAAAATACAAAAGGTAAAAGCCTCTTAAGCTCGGCCCAGTACCTATGCAAAGAATAAAATATCTATCTTCAAATAAAAACTGAAATGTGAAGTTTCAACTTTATCTTTTTTACATTATCCCACCTACAAATACATCCTCCTTTACAGACACAAGAGCTACTCCCCAAGATTTTTAAGTCATCTTTATCAACGCTAATAAATTGACAGTTGATGTGCACCCTTTATTGTATTCCTTCATGGATCAACAGATTTTCAAACTTGATGTCTGTTTTTCAAGTCTGGAAAATTAAACCCTACTACATTTTTTATAGTCCTTCCCCTAGCACAAAGCCCTTCCTTTATTCATACAACACCTTGTCCACCAGGAGGCCCGCACGAGATAGAAGCCATTCATCCTTGAGCTAGTGAGCGTTCCTAATTGAGGCAGTAAAAAAAGTAGGTAGGTGTTTTGCTTAGAGCTTTAAGAGGTCATGCTGAAGACACAGTGGATGAACTTCCTGTCTGGAGACACATCACCTCATAGAAGCAGAGGTAAGTACCCGCTTAAAAACTTTCCCAAGTCAGAACGACAATCTTTGTCAATGAGGTCTAATGTCTTCTTGAAACACAGCTATGGAAATACCTTTTTTCTTTTTTTTTTTTTTTTTTTTTTTGAGGCACGGACCCATTTTTTTCACGGTCTTGCATTCACAGATGCTGTTTCAAATACTTACCAATAGTCTCCATTAAGATGTAAATAATGCAAACCATGACGCTACTGCAATTAGCTTTGCCATATCCACTTCCTTTAGCAATAAGTAAAATGCAAAAGCTCTTTTCATTATTATTTTAGTCATTTCTAAAATGACAGCTATTTGATGGTCAGTATTTGCTTTTAATCTTCATGAATGCATTATCATACTCATAACGATGAATATAACACTCTCATTTATGGCACAGAGAAGTTCCACAGACATAATTCAGATCACTCTCTCTGGTTTCACTTTAATGTGAAAATCCTCTTGTTCTCATCTTATTTCATATAGGTGGTTTCTCTCCAAAACAAGCATTCTGTGTCATATTATAAATAACAGCCACCTTAGTCTGTCTTCAAGGCAACGACCTTGCCCACGTATTTGTATATACAATGTTGAGCACCCCATACAGCTAAACACGAACAGCAGCAAAGTAATTCCACGTAACAAGCTGCTTTCACAACATCTGCAACCAGTTATTGTCCGTTTCCATTAGTGAACATAAAATTGCTACTCTGTACACTCAGCTACAAGCACAACAATAACCAGATCGTTGTAATCTTTTCCAAATGTTTTTCATAATTGTTCTAGCATACTGATCTGTCAATAACATTTGTAAGCCTCCCCTTTATCGCCCTTCCCCCTCTACAAATTCAACAAGATGTAAAAACAAAAATACTTGAAAATTACATGTGAGAGCTAATGTGTTTAAAATAGCTGTGCCTTTCTGAAGTGATAAATCATATTTAAAGCACACGCATACTCACAACAAATGCATGTCTCAGCAGAGCAATGGGCCTTTTATAATCATCTATTACTGCTCTATTCTTCCAAGGCCAGTCTTGACAACAACTGGTTTCTGCCACGCTTACACACCATGTAGCACACTTACGTTCACTAACATTCCCTGAATGTTCCTATCTAACACAGCCTCTGTTTACTTATGTTCTTAAATACTGACTGTAGTTTGTCTAAGTGTTATGAACTTGCCAAGAAAAGACCCTGGTTCAGTCCAATACTTAGTAATTCACCTCAATTATTAGCAGGGGTATATATAGTTTAAATAATACTAGGGAAAATCTAGAGTAACTCAAACAATATAAGCCAGGTTGCTTCAAGTTTTGGCAATTTGGCTGAAATTAGTAACTGGCTCAAGACACCGCTGCCTTTTTCCAGAGCTCATGAAAGCAGAGATAAAAGAGAAAACATCCCTCCAAGTCATTTTGCCCATGTTTTTATTACCCTGCAAGGGTCATGTTCCTGCCTTGTTTTCGTACTTGTGGCTTCCACTGACTTTAATGTCACCTTTTCAAGACAACAGATGTCACATTTGCATGAAGGAAGCCTAAAGAAATGCACTAACTTATCACTGTCACTTTTGAACACCACACATGCATTTAACGTCAGGAAAAGTTTATACAACTGAAACTTACTCGACATTCCCTGCAGCTCTTGGTTAATACTCGCTGACCTTCTGCTAGCACTTTGCCTCCATAGATACACTTTGCTGTAATTCGAGAGGAGAAGGAGGGAGATTAAAAATAAATAAATTAAATCAATATTTAAGTAGTAAACAAATGCGAGGTATAACACAAAAGTAAAACCAGTTTCACGTATGCTGAAAAACTATATGTTAAAAATATGATGCATTTTGCTCTCATCAGTCGTCACTATTATATATAATTACAAGCAACACAGATAACAATAACTTCATTTTAAGAGAAAGTAGCATCAGACAATACACACTGGACCAAATTCATTAGTATTTGATAGAAAATATTTTCATTACTGACATTCTGTAGATCAGCTATAGTATCTGTGTTACTAGAGGTCTTCATGATCCACTACAAGAACTGGAGACTTTTAGTAGCATACTGTTCATCAAGAGAATAATATAAGCACAGATATCAATTAAATCTCCACATTTTTTATGGGCACAAAGGTGAACTCTTCAACTTGCTGGAGCACTTAAAAAAATGGATTAAATACAGCAACTGACTGTACTGAAACAACAAACTGTAAAAATCTATTTCAGAAAAACATTCTTAAAGCACACATGAAACAAGCAGATTTCCCAGGAAACTGAAAGTTCCTACAAAAAAAATGCTTAAGTTTTGATCCTTCCACGAAAGATAACCAGCCTCGCAACCAAATCAACAGACTAGAACACATAAGTGCTCCGTGTTTGTTTCAAGGCAAAGTCAACTAGCTTAGCTTAGGACTACTGCCACTATAAATAAGAAGGTAACCTCCAGCAGGGCCACAGTAGCATACAGCTTGGTCAAGTGTTACCGTAACTATCGCAGTCCTCTTGGAACTAGATGTCTAAATTTCAATTCCAGAGGAGGACAGTAAATCCATTAATTAAAGAGAACAGTTGGATTATTATGATCTTACACAAATCAAGCATCCATCACAAAGGCACTCCACATGACTACCAAGATCAATGCTAAACACTGATAAAATAACTTTTTGTTGTGGTGTTTCAGCTCTCTCAATGCTTGACCAGTAACAGTCTGACCTGTGACACTGAAAGGAGAGCTAAAAGGTTGCAATCCTACGTTGCAATTGAACAAAGCTTTAGAAGTTTTCTGAGCGAAGGCACATGCACATTGAAAGTGGAAATGTAAAAAAGTATTCAGTTCTCAAAAAAAGTCACAGACTATCTAGTAACTGTTTTACCTCAGTTTCTCTCCTGAATACCAAGGTAAGGGAACCAAGCACTTACAGGTGCATGTGTGTACCCCTTACAGGTGATACCAAGAGCAGTACTCCACAGCAGCAACTGTCATAGCCAGTTTGATTCCCAAATTTTAAACATAAAGGCCTACCAGATCAATCTTCATAAATTTTCAGACATAAAATTGCTCCTAAGGACTTTTTGTTCAAGCTTACAATCTTGAAAATGTGCATTTCTTTAAAAAACAAACCAACCTACCATAAAATAAGAACGCAAAGTTTTCAGAATAACTCAGTTTTCATCCTCAACAATGCATTTAAAAACCAAGCTTCTTACTTTTGGTATCCTAGTTTTCTTCATTTTTCTAACGCTGCCCTACTTTTCATGCCCGAGTTGTTGTGATCTCACTTATGAAGAAAACTTCACATCAGGAAGCTTCATCTAAATTAGGAATCCCAGTAACTATTTTGGGGGGAGGATGAATTAGAGAGAATTCCTCCTTTTTCTTTCTTGTCTATTCTCTTGACATGACTGCTTTTAACAAAAGAATGGACACACCAGAAAGCAAGTTAATGCACAACTCAGAAAAATGATGAGATTTTAAATAAAATTATAGTCTTTTGTCAAATATTAGTTGAAAGGCTAACATAAGATGGAAGGGATCAAAACAGAACCGCCTCATTTTTAAAACCCTTAACATACCAGACATTAGAGCTACTTTGTTCGTTAACCCTCAGCTAAGATAGGAAACTGTTCAATAATCCAGCCATTCAATAATCCCTAGAGACAGTAAATTACAGCTGATGATTCTATCAGAGCTAAATAGGAAAAGCACAGAGAAATTAACACCTGCAGTGCAGCTCTTCCGAAAGCCTCCACAATTACTACTATCTACCCCAAAGTGACTGACTGCGGCCCTAGCACATCATTCTGTCAAGGAGCTGGCATTTACAATCAATTTCAATCAACTTCCATACATCTCTTCCCATTGACTGACATGCTGAGTTCTTGTCAGAATAACGAGTCAAGTTTGTGCCAATCACTGACAAAAGGCAAGTTTGATTGTTCATCTTTCCATTACAAATAACAGGAACACAGTTTACTCATGGGGAGATACGTTGAATCTACAATTTTGTGCCTCTTTGTGTCAGATTTTGACCGTCGTGCATACATGCATGTCAGCAAAGGAGTGGTGTCAAGAGAAGCATCCAGTTTCGTGAAAGAACTTTCTAGACTCCCAATGTTACAAATAAAAATATTTTGAGAAAAAAAATACTGGCCAGTGTGGCCACTTTACCACCCGAGTGCTCTGTTCATAAATATCTTTCAATAAGCAGAATACTCATGCCGACATATAGCTGAGAAAAATGAGATGATATGAGTAAACAAGAGCAAGTGCAAGATCACAGCTAAAGGACATTTGTGCATGGGACTAATGAATTCAATGACTGAGGAAGGGTGACAGAATACTAAAAGAAGTGTTATTATCTTCCTAATAAATCTTAAAATAATTCAACTTCCTTGTCTTAATGAATTATTGAAAAACTCACACATGAAGTTTACTAGTCTTCAAGACTGGAGCGGAGGGGGGGATGGGACCGGAAGATAATTTGTGCTTCTCAAGATAAGACTAGCATCAGTATTCAGCTAAAACTTCCATATATAAAATGTCTTTGTCCTTTGTACTACTATCAAGGCAACAAATACTGAATATTCCTTCCACGAATATTACTTACGGCTTTCATTTCCAGAAGGAACTGAAAGCTGACAATAACACTGATCAAAAAATTGGCCCTTTTTTTTTTTTTTTCTTTCTTCTCATAAATTTATTTTGAAATTAATTACAGCAAACTATCACTCCACACAGTGATACTAACCAGGGTCTGAAATTGTCATGTTTCTTTTAAAAAACAGCCTTCCAACCCAAACTAAAAGATAGGCAAAAAGATAACAGTTCAATTTGTTACTCATCGCTACAGAAAGTTCAGACCACAGGCTTGATGGTCCTCAACATTAACAGGAGATACAAGCTGAAGCGAAGTAAGGCTTCCCAGTCCCAAACAAGCAGATGAATAATTTTACACTGACAATAGGTAAAAAGGGAATCTGAGAAATTTGCAATGCTCGTTCATTTCTCAGTAATTATTTATTTTCTTCTTAAATCAAGTTTGCCACTGTGACTCATGTTACCTGAATTACCAGGACCTGTGAAAGTCATTATAAAACGTGCCTGCTTTCAGGACAAGTTTAACTCTGCTTAAATAGAGGGTGAAACCAAAAGGTGTGTGTGATGTACTTACCCTTGCATATTTTGCAGCACTGGCTTTCCACATGCACTGGGAGAGCATCAGGAGGACAATCAAGAGGGGGACAAGACATCCTTCGGCACTCCACAACTCCACTCTAAGCAAAGGTTTTTAAGACAAAATTCAACTATGACAGTTGCCATTAGTATTTTATACAAAACACAGAGGACCAAAAACTATTTAAGTAAATGAAAATAGCTTTGTGGATTACAGATCCATTCTTCAGTAACAAGTTTAATCCTATCCAACCACAAACTTGAATCAAAATGCATGTGGAGGTGAACCACCCCATTTTGATACATATTACTGTTTTTACCCCACTTTCCCTGAGCAAAGTGCATTAAGTGGAAAACCTAAGCCCATCTTTAGAAGAACATAAGCACCACTTTCTGTAGGCTGTGCCAATCATCTTTGAGATTTCTAACAATCAGTTTTCTATTTTCTTGAGCAAACAAAGACTCTCTCCAGATATTTATCAAATAATTTCAACAAGACAAGATTTACATACTAATTCTCTTCTGTTCCTTGGTTTTTCAGAGTGATAAACACCGAAAACAGAATCTGCATGTTGTT
Organism: Elanoides forficatus; assembly: GCA_025311575.1. Classification (NCBI taxonomy): domain Eukaryota; kingdom Metazoa; phylum Chordata; class Aves; order Accipitriformes; family Accipitridae; genus Elanoides; species Elanoides forficatus. The sequence goes on from JAOBAS010000020.1 coordinate 25,232,336, forward strand.
ACCATGCAAGATGCAACTAAGCTTCTATGAATACTATTAAGATAATGCTTCCTTTTCGAAAAAACTACTGCAGTGAAAACAATTCCAAACCAAACACAGACAATGCCATGCTTTCACCCCAAAACCATAGAGTCCTCACAGATATAATTAGAACAAATAAGAAAGCATTGTCAAGGGAAAGCAGATTTTATTTATGAAGTTCGCACATAAGCAATGTCATTTTTTTATTTATTTATTTTACTATTTCCCTCCCTATTGTTCATACTGCCACCAGAGGCATACTAAAACATAATAATTCTCAGAGTTAACATTATGTATTCAAGGGCCATTTTCACATTTTAATTAGGTCCTACTCCTTCTACTCTTTAGAAAGTCTTACTTTGCATGTGCAATTCCTGCAGTGATCATCTTCAACCCATGAGTCTTTGTCTCTATAGATCAATCCATTTACTTGACAAGTCTTCTCACAATGACAGTCTTCCAACTGACTCAGTCTTGTTTCTGCATAATTTAACTATAAATGAAAGTAACTTGATGAGATTTCTGCAATTCAAACACATGATTTAAAAAAGCAAATATGAGAAAGCAGTATACTTATTTTTAGCCGAACCAAGTTTGACTACAGCCTTCGAAACAACCCTACTCTTTGGACTTGAATGGAGCTATACATGCTAACTGACAACAGTTATGACTCATGCAGCCGTCTCTTGTACTGTTAACAAACCCCACTCAGATCCCCTCAGGAATGTCCAGGCACTACCAAAAGTACACAGACTACAACTGTTTAAAAAAAAAAAAAAAAAAAAAAGTCTTAATTGCTCAACAACCTGATTACAAGTCAAAAAGCATGAAGACTGGCAGACCGACTTTTCCTAATCATCCCCATCTCATCACTGTTAAGCATCAGCCAGACTAATACTTTCTGTCTTTTAGAAAGGTCTTAACCTTACAATAGCAAGTAAGATTTAGAGGGGAAAGAAAGCATTTTAATCCAGTGTAGTATAAAATATTCCCAGACTGTGACTAACGGAGAAGCTATGCTCCTGGAGTAAACCCTGGGCTGGTGGCTAGCTCTCAACGCGCCTTGCTGTTCCCATTACCTCCTCAATTCCAATTACTAAAATGCATATCAAGAAGCTAAAACTGATGCATCTTTTCCGAGTATTACATCTGCACGCTAGCAATTGCTATGTTTACTGATGAGATACTATGCAAAAATAAGCGGATACAATGCCCATTCACGTAGCAGCAGCAGCAAAGGGTTTTTTGAACCACCCTATCCTAAGCCGTATCACAGACCTCCCCCTCACACAAGGTACCATCTTGCCATCCTCTGGAGAGGAACGACCCCCGTCTACGCACACCTGGTACCCAGTGCCATCATCTCTAACCCATAAGAGCACTCAAAATGACTTTCCCATTTACTAATACTAAAAAAAAGAAAATCAATATATAAATACAGGCTTAATATTTAGAAGTAAATATGTGCATTCTTCAGGCCCCAGAACTGCCATTGCTCTAAAAACTACCCTCATGCCAGCTGGATAAGAGTTTCTCAAGGTCTTCATTCTTCACATTTGCATGTCTTATGCGTATAAGCCATCACACTGAAGGCACTGCAAATAGCAAGGCTGCCTAAAGCTGGCACAAGACAAGATGAATGCATACTCTATTCTGCTATAAATATGATGCTATTATCCTACATTATAGGCTGCTACATTTTAATAGTAGCAAGTTTTATAAAAAAAGGAATGCACAGTGCTATAGTATTTTTTACATAATGCCATATACCCGAATTTCATATATTCTATCCTCTAAAATTTCATCCACTTTAAATGAAAGTATTCTAATATGTCCTTTTTCATTCCTGCCAGTAAAAAAGCAACTTATTTTACGGGGAAGAAAAACAAAAGAAATACTAGGCCAATTTCTATAATTTTTTTATTTATTTTTTTTTTCCCCCTGCAGTCCTCATGAGAGTAAGCCTTGAATAAAAGCTCTTTATGTGTTAAGTTGTTATTCTGGGATAACAGGGGATTGATACTCATCTCCCCCAGACTCAGCATGATCTAGTGACTTCAAAACTGCTTTTCACATTTTAGAGGCAAAACTATCCTCTTATTGAGCTGCTTGTCTTCAGCAGAAACCATTTTCAGGTCATTATATTTGGTCATTGTATTTACAGTTTATAAAATATACTCAGTTTTGTTAAAAAGGTGTTTGATCTGTCTTGCACTTCTTTATTTACATATCTTCGTTTGTTTGGGGGGGGCAGGGTTAATGAGCACTCCCATATAAATTGGCTATACAAATTTTAGAGAGAAAGGACTTTAGAAATACTCAGATTTGAAAGTGATACTTGATATTGTCCTTTGTCTGTCCTAGAAATTATTCCCTAGAAAAAGAAGAAAGCTCCAAGAGAATAAATATTTTCAATTTACTAATTTTTTCTGTCATTTGCATTACCTTGGTAAGTTTTATTTACTTAAAAATCACTTACCACCTGTTCTAAGAAATACCTTATACTTAGCAAATCAATCAAGTAGATCACCAGAAGGCAGGCGTGCAACAACAAACCCTCCAACACAGAGGTCAGTGAATGTACCAGAGCCCACAGAATCTGTTCAGAAACAGCATTTAACTGTTACCTGCTATACTAGAGTGACCAGAAACATTGTTTCTCAACTTCAAGTCTTAATTGAAAAGCTTCTATTGAGCTCCATAAAACAATTAATTCCTTAAAATTAGCTGAAATATCCTTCCAAATGTTGCCAAATGCACACAATTACATTTGTTGAACATTCAAAACATAAGTAGAAAATTCTCAAGCTTCAAACATTTTTTAGGTTATGAATAGAAATAAACTAATGAGAGAGAAGCAGCCCACACTGTACCAAACACTTTCCATATGCTAACCAAATCCTAAGCTCTCAACATTCAGGAATATCTGGCTAGTTATTATTCACAAAACTTATTTAATATTTTCCTTGCTTCTCCTTTGCCCATACAAATAACTGAAAGATGACAGACTTCTGTTAAAAATGTATTGTTTCTGGCAAAATGAAAAACAAAAACATCAAAAAAAACCCCCAAACTATCAAAATTTACAAGCAAAATTTTGTTATTCGTGAAAGTATTCATGGCCATATAAATCCATGATGTAAACAGACCAGATTAACTAGTCTATCAATGAACTCAAGTGCTTAATTTTTTCTTGGTTTTAACCAAGCTGAAGCTTCAACCTTTCTGACCTCAACCAAGGAAAGATTCATTAGAAAGTTTTGTGCTGAAAGTCTTCATGTAACAAGCACATCTGAATACAAAGCACACCCTAGTGTGGGCCCATAATTTACCAAAAAGAAATGATATTCCACTCAAAGAAATGCAGGAGATGTCCAGACTGATTTCAGTAGATTCTTAAAGTTGCATGAATTATTTTAGCCATTGTATTTAAAGAAGAGCTAACAGTATTCCAGCACGGCAGTCAGGAATGCTGAAATACAACACGATCCTTTTCGCCTGCAGCAAATTAGCATTTTAGCCAAATTTCTAACACTCTGACCTACGGTGTCTCTCTATTTAAGGACACAAGATTAAAGCAATTAAACTTATATACTGGAAAGATTCAGAATTAATTCTAATGATGACAAAAATAAAATAGGCTTACAAAGCTAGCAGTTACTCATCTTTGCTTAAAAAGCTAGCGTTTACCCATCTTTAAAAGCTATCTCTTCACAAGACATAGGGAGGATGAGGACATAACGGCTGCTAGCTTGCTACAGGTCGTGATCAAATGCTCGCGTACATAACACTTGATGACAATCTGCTATAGGCAACGCTCTGCTGGGCCCCTTACACAGATGCCACGTCCCATCCTGAGCCAGCACTACACTTGTGGGACCCTGAGGTAAAGCCCGAGCAAGCAGGTACTCTCTCCTCCTACCTACATACTGCATTAACTTGCACTGCTACCAAAATTATTGGAGCCTGAAGCCGCTAATCTGATGTCTTCTTCCCAGGCAAGCCCTGGCCTGAGCCTTCATACTTCTACGTTATATACACTGCACACACGCATTCATTGCAAACAACGTTCACTGGAATATTCAAGGCTGTAACACAGCGGTAACCAAATGCAGATTGAGGGAGCAACTGAAATCCTAGATATAGCGGAACCTAAAAGCAAGAACAGGACATCAAACCACGGGACCCGCTTTTCCAAAACATCACGTTCACGCTCCGCATTTCTTGGTGCGGGACCAGGATCTGGGGTTCATCGCTCATGTACATTAGCAAGCCGTTCTCCAACCACCTGCCCTGCTAAACGGCATCTCTGCAGGCAGCTGCACAGCCCTTCTAAGCCTTGCTCTTTGCCTTGCCACCATATGATATGCTTGTATCTACATTAGTACCGCTCGTGGCTGTTGTGGCTAGGACCGAAAAGGCAGATACAAACCTTAATGTTTCCCTCAAGTCCCTCTAGTTTTAACTTGCATTTGTCTACCAAATTAACTTCCTTTCCTGCTGCATGCATTTTTCCTGGACAATGGTATTTCTGTAACAACTGCAACAAAACAGTCCGTGCACTGCTATAACAGAAAAGGAACTCGCAATGAAGGATTATCCCAGTGCCCCTTTATGGAAGCACAGAGTCTTTGCAGTACAAATACTGTTATTTTATTCCCCTTGTCAAGTACTAGCAAGCAAAAATATAATTAACAGCACAGAAAGCAAGCTACTCAGTACAGTGCATAATTGGAACTTGCTCTTACCACCAGCAGGGCTCAAAATAATTGCCCCTCTTTCACAGTACAAGCAGCAAACTGAACTAAAAGCTTCACATTTTGCATTTGGAGTCAGCCTGTCCAAAGCATGTCAGCTAAGCAGATTGTCAGTATAATGCGCACATTCTGTAAAAACAAAGTTACCCCTTTCCTGTTAGGAAGGAAAAGACCACTCAAAAGCAGCACAGTAACAAGTATAATTGCTTTACACTAGTAGCACTACTATGCAAATCCTATTTTTGAAATTTCTGTTCGGTAACTACACTGAGATTAAAGGCATCTACAGGTTGGTTGTAGTTACACTTAAATCTATAAGTAATTAGCACATAAGTGCTGTTTCAGATGAGACAATTATTTGCCTTTTACCACAGACCAGATGATTCACCAACATTAACCTCAAAAAGTGTTCGCAGATTGACCTTTAACACACATCAGGGGTTCAGTCACCTCTAAAACACAGCTTCCTACCCCAAAACTTCACCACAGCCTTAGCTGAAGGGCCACGGCTGTGTATTGTGGGAGCGGAACCTAAAGCAAATATACGAAAACCCAAACAAAAAAACCACTATAGCTTCATATTCATCCTATTCACAGTCCAAACCGGGGGAGGGAATAAAGAAAAAAAAAAAAAAAACAAAAAAACCCAAAAAACAAAAAACCCAAAACCACCAAGCACACACCACCTGGAGCTGGGTTAACTTAACTTTTACACTGGTAAAGGCCATTGATCAAAGGTGATGTCAAGATCAGCACAGCCGGCAGCTCCACAGGCATTTCCATTTTGTGGCCTCATTTCAATTCCCAGGAAGGAGACTATGCCAGTCCTGAAGACTTCACAGGACTTCCCATAGGCAAACACACACCTCTCTGACAGCATCACATGGTGAGGAAATTGTGAGGGATTTCACTCCTTTGTTTCTGCATTTATCCCTCAGCATGAAAAGGGAAATCATGCTAAGGCTTCTTACAAAAAATCGAACCCTGGGCATTTTGTCGCTATCTTACAAATAATAAGGCAGACAACAGAAACTGTATAAGGCTTAAGTGACATCTGTGAAGCTATACCCTTAAGTCCGCTGCAGATAGGGCTACTGGCAGGAGGAGGGAAAAAAAAAAATAAAAACAAAAAAGGCTCTACCATGAAAACGCAGAATAACTGCAAAAGGAATAAATACTTTCACATTGGTCTTAGCACAGAAGGAAATAGGCAATTGACAAAGAAACTTAGGTACCTACTTTTGCAGTCATTTTTGCCAGGAGTTCTTGCAAATCCATGATTCCTTGCACCAGACTTAAGAAATCACTGCAGGTTGGGCATGCTCAATAAAGGAAGAGTAAAAAGAAACAGAAAGGAAGAGAAGGAAAGACACAATAACCCATAAATAACCAACGGTATATCAGACTTGATTTATCTGAACATAAAATGCAATCTGTTTACATAGAATTTTTGCCTTCTGTGAGTCAGCACATGCAAAAACGACAAGCCTGAAAAGATTACTTTTAAAACAAAGAAGTAACCTGTATGAAAAATCTAAAATAGAGAGAATAAAAAAATTGCTACTTACTGCGATTCAGATTAGGACACTGCGTTATATATCCATTAGGTATAAAGATGACTTTCACATCTTGAATAACACCCTTTGTAAAAATAAGAGAAAACTGGTAATATAGATTGCAAACGTTCATTTAGACCTGTACAAGCTGCTTCACAAGTCATTTCTCAAGTGGGTGCAAAAAATGAACCAGCTCGCTCTTCTTGTGAGGAAAATAACTGAAGATGGACAAAATATAACAACTCCTCCTATCTTCCTGTGTGTTTGGATATTAATTTTCATAAAACACAGAAATCATACTGCTTTGTCTTTTGCAATCGCCAAATATAAGCCGCTTAAGCGTCTTAAAAATGGGATTATGCAAGCCTATGACGCACTTTTCCAAAAGACAAAAAGAAAACACAGCAATAGTCTTTAGCGATTTAGGCAAATAAGACTGTGAAATGAAACATTATGAAAAGAGAAGTATATAGTGCAAGAGATAAGTAAGAGTCTACACTTCAGTTGTTTGGTTTAGTTTAGCCTACTAGCTTTGTATCTCAACAGGCAGTTCATGTAATCATGCCATCAGTTAGCATTAAATCCTCTCTCTAACCCAGACAGATGGCAAGATCCCCTGGGCAGGACTGGCAGAAATCAGGGCTCCAAGGACAGAGCCAGCTAGTGCAGGTTGTATGAGGCTTAGAACCTGAACTGGGCAGGACAGGAGAGAGGAAGGACCAAAAGGTCCAGCACTGGCTGCATCTTCTGTTGTCCCTGACTTGGAAGGGTATCTCTGATGGAAGCAGCAGACACAAAGGGTTGCCCGGTATCCCTGCACACCCGGGTCCTGAAGAACCCGAGACCCTTCAAATAGCCTAGAAAATGCTGAAGCTTGTGTTTGCTCTTTTAAGCTCAGTACAAAGCTCTTGCTCCATCTTTGACTGCGTAACATACTTACTCCACAAGATCCACTAGCTTTAATAATGTCACGGTCAGTAAGGGAGAGGAGCAAGGGAAAACAAAGGACTTCTAGTGCTGCTATATGCACTTTCCCCGACTATTAATCAGATGTCGTGACATGGCTCCAGTTCCTCCCAGACACAGAAGAATTTCTTTAATTTGAAAGGAAATTTATCATTGTGGCAGCTATTATCTAATTAAATTACCGATTTGTAAGACTATGTTTTAATTTTCAGTTAAATTGCAATAGAGTGAATTTTGCAGACTGAGGACAGTGTCACTTGCTCAAAACATTGAACTCCATCCACAAATAAAATATAGGCCTCTGATTGCCCCTGAAGCCTAGCAAGTACAGTAGGTAACACTTAAAATTTATGTGTTCATTTGCTAAAACAGCAGAAGGTGATCAGCAAGCACCGTTTCCTGCTTACTGTTTCATGATCAAATATTAACTGAAAATATTAATAGACATAATCAGGTCACACTGTCTTTTTTGCAGAAGTATATTCATTTATTAACCTTTTCATCTACGAGAATAATGAAACCATCATAATAATGAGAAGTAATACTGTCACTGGAAATGGAACACCCTGAAAGCCATTTTACATACTTTCTGCTAGCAGTCATCAGCGAGAAATTAGAAGGTGAAGCACAAAAATTTATTTCAATGCTTAAGCCTCTCCAGTGAAAAGCTCAGCCAAGAGTAAATGAGATTACAAAGTTTTACCAGACTATATCGCACAGCTAACAACACATTATCCAGACAGAAGTGATGTTTTCCTCAGCCTTTTTTTTTTTTTCAAAAGTGCATATTGAACTTCAAATATGTTTGCTGCACCAGAGACCCACCGCTCAATTGTCTTTTGGATAGATTTGCATTTAAATACACCCTGAAGAGGAAACACAACTATTTTTTGTGCCTTGACTTCTGGCTACACGAAAGCATGTTACCATGGAAAAACGTACAAAGTTCAATTCACCAGCACAGATGCCTTCTTAGCCTATAAACCCTCTAAAACAGAATAATACCACTTATCCTTAGTGTACTCCCCCTCCTGAGCTGGATGGTGAGGATGAAGAGCAGATTATACCCCCTTTAATCCAGGAGAAAGTAGTTAGGGACCTACTATGCCATCTGGACACTCGCAAATCTATGGAACCTGATGGGATCCATCCAAGAGTACTGAGGGAACTGGCAGAGGTCCTTGCTAAGCCACTCTCCATCATCAATTGGCGATCCTGGGCAACAGGGGAGGTCCCAGAGGACTGGAGGCTTGCCAATGTGACTCCCATTTACAAGAAGGGTCGGAGG
>JAOBAS010000020.1:25251020-25263444 GCA_025311575.1 Elanoides forficatus
CCGGCAGCGGGTCCAACTGAGAGCCGGCTGGTATTGGCGTTGTCGAACGCAGGGGAAGCTTCCAGCAGCTTCTTACAGAAGCCACCCCTGTAACCCCACCCACCCCCACCCCCCTGCTACCAAAACCTTGCCACACAAAGCCAATACAACACGAAAGGATCCTTCTTTTTTTACAGCTACGTTAAGCTTCCATATCATTCTCATTCCCTTGCTTGATTTTCTGGGCTGACGTGTCACTTTCTATGGCTTTATCCACGCTTGACCAATACTTTGTATTTGGCATATGAATAGCTAAATTATATCTACTACACTTCCAGTTTATGAAATGCTGGTCTAGAGCTCCTTGGAGATCAGTCTCCAATACATTTGGCTTTGATACCCACACAGAGAAATGCACAATACACTTCACAAGAACAGGAATGCTTAAAAAGAGGAATCCAGGGAACTATGGTCTCTAAAATTGCTGCAGACTGAATAGCCCCTCCAGCATGAGGAGATCCAGGTCTCTAGGTTAATGGAAGCTCTACTCCATGCTTCAGACTTTCAGATTTATGATTACTGCATTCGCTTTCCAAGAGAAAGCTTGATTTGCCCCTACTTTATGCTGACATATTTCAAAGAAGCTAAACCATAAACCTGGAGTAATACAACCATGAACCAATCCTTCTTTCTTGAAACATTCATGCTCAGAACACATTCACTAATCAGTGATCCATTTAGCTAAACGTAGTAAGAAAAACACCTGTTAATTGACAAAGACCCATGATACCCTTGTGGTTTGTATCTATACCTCTAGCCTATCTGCACACTTTGATTTATTAAGTATTCTTATGCAATCCTCAGGAACACCTTTAACAAGGATGCATTCCAAACAGGTGTCTGTGACACAATGAATACAATATACAGAAAATCTATAAAGTAATCAGTGGATTCCTGAAAGGAAGCGTATCTAAAATATTTGCATGCGAGTACACATAGACACATCCTTCTCTGCGCAGAGGAAGAACCTCTCTAGAAATCAAGCTCTACTGGACAAGGAGACAGTGCCCTTCTATGCACTCAATACAAAATTATTTTTGTCATCTTTATAACATTCTGGTAAAATAGAGAAATGTCATCATTTTACAGGTGGGCAAACTGAAACACAGAAAGACTAAGTGATTAACGAACATCACAGAGTGAGGGACGGACAGTGCCCAAGATCCAAGCCATTAGACTGGGCACGACTAAGGCTTAACTGCCTCACGCACTGGGCCACATTCCCTCTGGAAAAAAACGTGACGTGGAATTGTCTCTTGCAGTGAAGATTTCTTACACGCTGCTTTAACAAGCAAAGGGTAACACTTGCACAGTATTTCCACTTCTGTGGAGATACAGTTCTACTTCCTACATAAAATATTTGCCACGCCAGAAGCATTTTGGAAATAGCTGAAATATTTAGCAAAACATGAAAATAAACTTAGTGTCTGTTCACATTAGAATACATCAGCCAACATGGACTGATGAGGACATGCAACTGCCTAAAATTCTGAACAATAAAATAGACTACAACTCCACCAGTTAGCACAAAATAGCACACCAAATCATGAAATTTCCAAATTCCTTCAGGTTACTAAAACAGGAATGTGCCTTCTCAAATTTTCACACTAGATATGAACCAGAGAGATTTATTTTAGTAGCAGTACAATTAAGAAACAAATAGCTGCAGTCTAAATATTCTTTCGGCTGAGGCACAGGCAGGAACCCCATTTCTCAGTCCAAGGTCTCTATTAATCCAAGAACAGGGATTTTTTGTTCCTGCAGTAGCTGCCATACTTACTCTGTTGAAGCTATAAATTTCCATGTAGTGACCAGGTGTTGAATTCATAGCACCCAATTTTAGACATCTCAAAAGTTTACACCTACAGTGGAGCTAGTCCTCTAGACCTACCTAGTAAATGAAGAGACATAAGGGTTTCTAGGGAGGGATTCATCTTAGAGTAAATGAATCACTCTCTGAGGCCTCTCTGATGACTGCACAGGAGCCCTTGCTGACATCAGGGTGACTCATCAAAACAGGTTTTTGCAATTCAAAACCTGATCCTCAAACCTGACATTCTCTGGCAACTATTCGTTACCCTGTATACATCCATTTGGATCCTCAGATCCTTAAAATAAACTGAAGGGCATGGAGAAGTCACACAAAATAACACGTTGTTCACGGCAGAGTCTTTGAAATAGCACTCTCAACTTTTGTAATAGGAAGTCGGAGGAGAGAGGGACCTTCCCCCACATTTTGCATCAGTCTTTCTCCTAATCTAATCTGCAGAGGCGTTGAGCACCTTTACCATTGTTACCATCTCCAACTGAGGCTGCAAAAACTCAGTACATCTGAAATTGCAAATGTCGGGCCTGCTAACACAGCCCATTGTATAAAAATAACCAGCTGCTTCCAAAAGTTTGTCCAACACACTTTCTGAACCCCAACCACGTAAAGAAAGAAACTGATGATTATATCAGACTCCAGCTTTAAGATACAATATTGGCATTTGTCTTTATGTCTATTCTTCCAAAGGCATTGAGAACTTCTTTCAAAAATAAATACTAGGATATCTTTACATATTTCTCTTTCAACCCGCTTTCTATATGCTTCCCAACGAAAATGTGTCAATACCAATGTGACTGGATTTTCCTGATAGTGTTTACAGATAGGAGGAATTTTTTGACATGCATTCAGTTCTGGAGCAACTTTTACTGAATTATTCATTCAGTTCCCAGTGTTCTGTTTCAGAAAAATAATCTTCCTGAGGGAAATTTTGATTTTTCGTGCTGTCTCCTCTGTCATAGTATAGGAGTTCACAATCACTTAACAGAGGAAAGCAATTTAGATTAAAATCTCAGGGTTTGAGGGAAGCCTTTTGTTATTAAATTTTGAATACACAATAGTAACTGCCAACTATTTAATCAAAAGTTATTTGTCAGCTCTGGGAGGAAAAAAATAGGAGGTGTCCAGTAATAGTATATGTTAGGTAAAAGACTCGAGAGCGCATGCTCAGTTTTTAAGTTCTCTTCAAACTCTGTCACCCAAATGATTTCATCGATTTTCCCGTTCACAGAGATAAAAGTGAACATACTCTACTTTTCAGTTTAATTATTCCAACTACAAATCTAATTTTAAAAATAAAAATGTATCTACATAAAACTCTATAAGCAATCTCTTTTTTTCATTCAAGAGAAATGCAAATTAACTTTCAAGACCCTGTAACAAACAGGAGGAAATTAAACAAATGCAAGTGAAGATGGTTAGAAGAGCACGTTCCGTTTTCAGGTTTCGGGGTTTATTCTCCACATATAACCTGAATAAGGGTAAATTGACAGAGATGCTATCTGCCTATGTGGAGCTTGCTTTACAAAACACATTAGGCTTTTCAGTTTCCTACAAACTTATCGATGATTTTTAGCGGTATTTCTTGAGCATTAAACTAAAACCAATCATTGTTACTGATTTAAAGTAGAGGACTGGACCCACTAAATGATATGACATTGGCCACACGAAGGGCAGAAATCCATCTCTCTCAGAATACTACACTTGTATGGATGGTATCTTTTATCTGGAGATCCTGAGGTGAATTCAGACACCTTTACAAACAAGACCAATATTATTAACCTTCCTTTCAAATGACAAAACAGATACAATTGGTTCCTGACGATAACAGTCTTAAGAGTGTCTACGCCACAGGCTAACAGCCTGTCTGCAAGGCTGCAGTGTTCACCCATCTTCATGTAACAAGCATAGCACTCCTGAAAGTGCAAGAAACCCAGAAAACAGTTTGAATTAGACTCTAGGCAGAAATTGAAATGTGGCCATTTGCTTAGGATTTTCAAGAGTTGTGGAAAAAAAAAATTATTACAAACTACTGTATCTTACATGTGATATATCCAGAGCACTTGGCACTTTACTGCACATGCACTATCCATAATTTTTCGGACAGAAACACAGTATTTTCAGTATCAAGCCAGCTAGTTTGATGCCCAAATGGTTATTGCGCATTTCAACTCTGGCAACCGTACTGCTTTTGGCTAGGATAGAGTTAATTTTCTTCAAAGCAGCTAGTAAGGGGCTGTGTTTTGGACTCGTGACCAAAACACTGTTGATAACACACCCATGTTTTAACTAAAGCTGAGCAGTGCTTGCAGAGTGTCAAGGCCTTTTCTGTCTCTCAGACTGCCCTGCCAGCGACTAGGCTGAGGGTACACAAGAAGTTGGGAAGGAACACAGCCAGGACAGCTGACCTACGGGATATCCCATGCCATATGACATCGTGCTCAGCAATACAACCTAGGGGAAAGGAAAAGAGGGGAGGACATTTGGAGTTATGGCAATTGTCTTCGCAAGTAACCGTTACATGAGATAAAGCCCTGGTTTTCCTGGAAACAGCTGAACACCTGCCAGCCGATGGGAGATAATGAACGAATTCCTTATTTTGCTTTGCTTGTGCACACAGCTTTTGCTTTACCTGTTAAACTGTCTTTATCTCAACTCACTTTCACCCCCCGCCCCACTTTCATCCTTGCGATTCTCTTCCCCATCTCACTGTGCAGACAGCAGCTACGTGGTGCTTAGCCACCTACCAGCATTAAACCACAACAGCAACCTTTTTCTTCTAATACTGTTCCTGAAAGTCCATTTTGACCTGGTAAATCTGAGGTAAACAGCATCTGGTTCGTGGTCCTGGCATTGCCCATAAAACTTGCACATAATCTACAGGCAGCAGAAGCACAAGCGGAATGTACTTGTTCCAGTTTCTGGTGAAGATGCCAATCTTTACCATATTCAGCCTACTTGGCTAGAGCAGTGCTTATGGTGGTGTCTGGGTCAAAAGAATGCCTCCTCTTAAGTGCTGAGGGAGATGTCATTTACATACATAGACTTTTCTTATAGAATTCAACACCCACAACTCTTATAAATGAATGTAAATTTAGGTATTTATCTTTAAATATCTCAATATAGAGTTGAGAGCCACACAGCTCAAATACCACTTTTCAAATAAATATCTGACTTACCAAAGGTATTTTGGCATCTTTTTACCACCTGTGAGCAACTATTGCTATCCGAATATCACAGCATAAAACATGTACCAGTAGGCTTTGGGTTTGTTGGGTTTTTTTTATGCACACGAGTATCCACTACAGACAAGGAGACAAATCCACTCATACATGAAGACAACACTAAGACTCAGAAGGTCACTAAAAGACACCCTTTAACCTCAGCAAGCTTTGAACCAGGTTCTAAATCAGAACACCGAATAAAGCAAACTGTTACACAAGAAAGCTAAAAGCACAGCACACTCATTTTTTACCATACCAAACATCATACCAAAAGCCCATCTCAGATGAAGCAAATGTTGAGAATACATCCCAGACGCCAAATACCAGTAAACCAAGACTGAGCCATTAAAAACAGATTCTAGAAATAGGAGGGAGAAATTAATTCAATGGATTCTTGCAACGTATAAGAAGAAAAGCTCTTCTCCCACAAATTAAACAAGAAGCCCTTAGAGCGAGATGGATATGAGATTTAAAAAACTACATTAAAGTATCTTTGAAACAAGTAGTAAACAATCAAGCTTATCTTCCATCAGAAAGTAAGAGGGTAAAAATGTGCATCATCATAATGGCACAAAGCAGCACAGGTACTTCAGATCTTGAAGCAAAATTAACCCCAAAATAAAACTCTACCAGAACAGAGAGGTAAAACCATGGTTACATGGCTTATGTCATCCCAATTTTGTCGCGGTGGGGAGGGAGTGTAAAAAAAAAAAAAAAAAAAAAAATCTAAGATTACTGTTGGTGTTTGTCACAACACTTTTGTTGAGTGAGAACTGGCAGTGCTGAAACTTTGCTCCTATTACATCTACCTGCATTTACACAAGGACATGCTGATCCCTGGCCCGAGATCTGTAGCACACGGGTCTTCACAACTGGCAATTACAGCACAACCTGAAGCACAGTAAGCTTACAGCTTAGAAACAGCCCTTTGTCACAAAGTATTTGCAGCCTTCCTCTTTTCTGTCTCACGCTACTCTCAACCCCAAAGTCACTTTACCTAGTACAGTAAGACAGGTGCAACTGCAAGAAGAATTAGGCTTTTGATTCCAACTCCTTTCTGCACTGCTATAAAAAATAAATTTCAAAGGAAGCCAGCCACAAGCAACTTCTCTACTAAACAGCTTCTTTCCCTCCCTTCAAAAAACCATCTGCTGAGAAGTTAATTGCCTTACAGTGTATCTTGTCACAGGATCATCTCATCAAGGGGTTCATGTCATCACTAAACGATTTGTGTATAATCATAAAATGATTTCATCCATATTCCAGAGCCAACTTCCTTTCATGACTGAAGGTAACTGCAGGCTGAGGACCACAGGCTTTGCCTGTTAACACCCTCCCTTAGCTGCCACGCTCCGGCCAAAGCCCTCCCATTAGTGTTGTCTCAGCACTGGGCAACGGCACTCGGCTCTCCCCAGAGCTGCCACTCCTTCCCATTAGCCACCGTCCCTGTAACCCCACCGAGGGCTGACTCATTCCATGTTCCTCAGTTCTTACCAGCAGGTTCATCCGACAACCCACATCTCCATTTTCCCACGGTATTTTTCAACTGCCCGGTTTAGACTTGGTGGTTTGAAAGGTAGCATTGCACTCTCTCCATAATAACTAATTGGCCATGACTGAGGAGGTGTACGAAACATACAGTAAACATAGAACAAGCCATTATATTGGTACTAAAATTAAGTTTTGATGGGAACTGCCAGGCAGACAGACAGAAAAGCACTCTCCAGGGACAGCACTCAGGTTTGGAGCTCATTTCTCACAACATCTGACACACTCAGGAGGTGAAAGCATGGCTCAGCTCAAGTCAATGAGAGTTTTCACTGCAGACTTCACTGGGGCTATGATTTCACCCCAGGGATACCGAACAGCACATCTTTCAGTCGAGGTTAAGGTAAGTGTCTGGCATGACACAGAAAGATTCAGCTAGGGCTGAGGAAGTCCTTCTAGTAGCATTAGTTGACACAGTGCTAGTTATTTGCTTTTGTTTTTGACACGCTGAAGGGAATGCCGCTAAAATTGCAGCTCAATTAAGTAATGCAGCTTCCACTGATTCTTTCATTACCAGCCAGTCTCAGATGTGAAAACAACTTACAGGACTGGAAATTGCATGTTGCCTTACTCCTATGCTGAGGATCAAACTACCATCTTTCACCTTACTGCTCCTTCAATGTATCATTACATTGGTAATACAGATCACAACAATGGTTCTTCATATCATCGAAATATTTAAACTAGAAGCAGTGGCCAGTATCTGATGTATTAAAAAAAAAGAAAAAAAAAAAAGAAAAAAAAGGAAGAAAAAACCCACCAAAACCAAAAAACACACCAACCAGCTCACTAAATACTTACCTGTGTAGAAACAGAGTACTTCCTCAAGTCCCAGAAATACCTCACCTTCTGAAGTGTGAGACTGGACTGCCTTTGCAATTCTCTCAATTAGCACATTTGCAAAGCAGCTCTCACCTCACGGCACGGAACCAGAAACTCCGTTGTCCCCACACTGAATACTGAGCCCACTTGACCCCCTTACACGCTGCAGGACCATCCAAACGTAGTGGAGGCCCGGACAGAGCTCTCCCACACACAGGTATGTGTCCAAACACGCCCAGCGGCTCTGCGTGACCCGTAAAGCGAGAGAGGACGCTACGCCGCTGCTGCAGCAAGATCCGTGCCACCGCCTAACACCCCAGAGCCATGACAGCCACACTCGCAGCGTTTCCAAGCCTTGTCACCTTCCACCTCCGAGCACCCCCCGTGCCCTCGGCTCCCCACACCCAAGGAACAAACGTGACTGCTCCTGCACCACCGCCTGCCGTTAAAATTGTTGTCGGTTTACTCTGTCACCAAGCGGTGCAATGATGCGGACTGTCAGGTTTTGGGTAGTAATAAATGCGGTGAAGCAGTCTCCACCTCCCTGCAGTCAACTTGAGGATTTTGACAAGATCGGATTTCTAGAAAGTAATTACCTTTGGGGAATTATTGCTGTTCTAAACTGTCAAAGAAAGACTCCTCAAGTACTAAACCACTTCATAAAACTCTGGGCTGGTTTCACAGGCTGCAGCAGTCTCAGTCCTGTTTGCCCAGTCGCCATCTCCCACCCCACAGCACTCAGGAGGTTTCAGATCATTTGGAAAGACTCTGTACTATTTGCTATATGGAGGCTCAGATCTCAATTCAGCTTCTGGGTAGTTTGGAGGGGTTCTCAGCTGCTCTCTGGCAAAGGTCCAGTGCTTTTAAAAAAGTATTTAACTAAAATTATACTACCATTTTTCAATTCAGCTCCAGTATTACCCTATGTGACTTCCAGTTCTAAACTCCAGAGTTTAGCTAACCACTTCAAACAGAAAAGTTCATTTATGTTTTGGATCGCAGTTAATCTGTCTGGCTGGAGCAAGATAATTGTTTTTATAATCTGAAAGGAAAAAACTCAAAACATTTACTCTACCTGGTTGATTCCCAAATTACCACGATCGCCTCTCTGTCCATATGACCCCCATCAGCACTCCAACAAATGAAAATAGAACCAAGTAACAGGAGATTTCCCCTGAAAAAATTCCACAGAAACAGATATACAGATACATTTCGAACTATGCAGGCTAAATTTTCAAAGACTGCTCTTGTAAGTAATCACCCCAGTTTAAGGGTTTATTGCTTTGACATTGAAAAAAAAAAAAAGCCTAAATGTATATTGTAAAAAGTATTTGAGAATGGAATAATACACCTATTCACACACTTTAGGAAATTACTAAATCATTTGAGGCTTGCCGGCCTTGATTTAAGTTTATTTCCTCTACCATTATCCATCCTCTCTCTCTGACACACCCATAGCATACAAATACAATGAACGCAAGATGCCAGCATTAAAGCGTAACACATTATTCCTGCCCTGTTGAAGTCATCAGCCTGTCTATCAACATTTTCATTTCACCAGAAAGCACTGCAAGTCCGCAGTTCTAAATTAGAAAAAGAGAAAAAACACCGTTAAGTCTATATTCAGCAGTAGTTGGGCTTTGCAGCTACAAAACTCTGGCTCCACAGGTCCCTAAAACTCCAGCCACTGCCACAAGCTCCTATCCAAGGCCCTTAACCGAACCTCCAGAGGCTGCCTTTTACTCTTCAGTAGCTGACATCAGCAGGACCTGGATTAAATCCTGAAAGAAACCTAAGCAGATGCAGGCTCCACACTGAGCAGGAGCTATGTGAGGCCTCTCTGCTGCAGCACAGCTCCTCAGGTACCGGTACCTGTATAAGTGGTTGCTGCCTTCTAGGGGTGGTCGAAGGATCTAAGACAGGCAGGCACAGGTTCAGATTGTTATAATTTGTTTTCTATAGTACTCTTCCAGCGCTTTTTATAAATACTTATGGCCTTCTCCCAATTCTATCAATGCAGCATACAAAAAAAAGTTCAATTGCCTTCTCCCAATCCTATCAATGCAGTATACAAAAGAAAAGTTCAACTAATTTTACTAGGATGAAAAAAAAAAGTTTTCATCATAATTAGGAGCTGGGTTAAGACATATCATCAGTCTTCAGTCACACCCATACTACCATTCTGCTGATGTGTTAAACGTTCAATGAAAAACTCTGGCTATTAAAAAAAAGGTCTTTAAAAAAAAAAAAGTTTCCTCAAGTAATGCTGAACATATCCTGAACATTTCCTTGCAGCTTAACTGCAATAACTGTAACAATACAGGCCTGAGAACAGCTGACATCATATGCCAGCTGGAGATCTCTCATGCTAAAAAGTTTATAGCCTTTCTGTCAAACAAAAGGGACAATCGGTAAGTGAAAATTAACTTCCAATCCACAGTACCGCAGATCTGAAGTGGGGTGCGCCTGCAATGCACAATTAAAGCACTCTACCTAAGTAACTGTTTCTCTGACAGCTTCTGCTTACAGCTTAAAGAGCAGAGAAGCAATCTGGGTCACAAAAGCACATTCAGATGTTGGGAGTAAATTACCTAGCTGCATAATGCTGCCACCATGCCATCTTCTCTCTGAAGAGAAAGTGGTTTACAATAAGTAAAGCAGCAAATCCCTCTTTAAAACACATCCCTTAACCTTCTTTAAATTTATTACATTCTAATTAAAGTCATAGGACTTGTTTAGATAAGTTGAAAACCTCATGTTGGCAGCCAGAATATCTTATTTATAACAACTCAGAGGTCTTGGATTCCCATATTTGGATTATGTTGCTTTAATTTATTTATTTTTCCAATTAAAAAGTTCTCACTGCTCATGCATTTTTTATTCCCTAATGTGCTGTTCTATCAGCAGAAACATAAAAGAAACAGACAACATGTTTTTTCAGTTGGGGACTACTTCCTAGCCTGCTCCAGTTTTATAGTCTATCCTCCTACACTCTTACCAACCCCCTCCATCAAACAGCTAAGAGTATCCATCGAAACCACAGGCTGTATTCATAGTAAAAGGCACTCCAGCACATATTTTCACTGGAAAGCATTAATTTTTGCAGCTAAGTGCCTTCTCCCTTTTACGCCTGCAGACAGAGTTCAAGTAAAGCAATACTGATCCTGTCTGAACAGGTGAGTACCTTTGTAGCAATACAGCTGCTGAGAACTAAAACAATAGAAATACAAAGCAAGCACCTTTCAAGCTTACCTCCTCAGATTAATCAGACACACTGAAAACAATTTGGAATTTATATTTCTTTAATAAATCATCAATAAATACATTTTGATATAGTACCCACCACCTCTTAAATTGTAGGCTCCATGCTATTCCCTCACTCTTCTCTTAACGCTCTTAAATATAACATTTTTCTGTGTTGTTACTGTTGTAGGAGGCAAGCATTGCAGCGGACGGTCAGGTACCACGGGCAACATCATCACAGACCGTACAACTGAAACTAACAGCCAGCGAAGAGAAGACAAACGCCAGCTCTTGTAGGACTACAACAGTCTCCCGGGGTTGCAAATCTCCTGACAACGCAGGTATGAACAGCGGGATCCTTTACCTCTGCTCCCCTAAGAGGCCAAACCTGGGAAGGTGCATGGCAGAGTTTATTTCATTATATATCAACCCTTTGGTGCCATAGGTTATTTAAGGACCCTCTGACAACAACACAGTTGCTCTGGCTCAACCTAAACGCTTGCCAGAAAGCCCCTGACAACCCCCTTTTCCCTAGAGTAGGGGAGCACAGATCCTACACATAACCAATACTTTGAAACAAGATTTGTTCGCCACTAGTGGACTCAGCATCGCGGATACAACAAAAGCAAGAGCAGCGCACTTAATTTCCATGTTGCTTTCAGCACAGGTTTTACTCGTGCATCAGTTGTACATTCATAATTTATGTAGTCTTTCCATTTTTCTAAGCTTTCAGAGCCTTACTAGAATGTTAAAAGCACGTTAGCAAGTGCACCCGCTGCTTATTATGCCAGTTGTCCGAGACATATCCCTGGCTGGAGGTTACTGCCTCGGCCCAGCACAAAGCTCTCCAAGTCAGTGAGAAGAGTCCGGTGACATTCGACAGGTTTTTAGTCTGGACTCAGATATATCTTTCTGTGTCAGCAGCTCCAAGCTCTAGCATCAAACGCGGCTACAATTCTCACTCCTTGTTCTTGAAGGAGCACCAAAAGGAACAAGTAAGATGCAGCAGGAGCTGATTTCAAAAGGACATGTACTTGGGCAAATATACCTCCTTTGATATGTATGCCTCCCCCACCATATTACATCTCATTAGAACAGAGGCAATTACACTGTTTTAAAGATGACTCTTAAAAGCACTAAAGGCTTTTACCAGTTCTCAAGTACTCTTCCCTAACCTATCCAGATCTGAAAAACAAAGTCAACTCTGAATTGAACCCAAAAGACAATCAAGTACCAAACGTCAAAGCAATTTTACGAACCAGAGTAATGTGGGTGATAAGGCTGGGAAGAACAGAAGTAGATTCGACTACCTGTTTACAAATTGCTAATTTCATCTCCAATGCTTTCTGATCTGCTGCAGGTTTTGGAGGCCAGAGACTGGCTTTGGGTATCAATACAAATCCTGTAGCAAAATTAGGTTGTTGCTGGTTATTTTTCCCAATGCAAACACTTTCAATGAGCTCTCAGATACGATACAGGTTAACTTTAGTAACACTGCATTCACAAATCACTCGCTCAGAATAGCCTTCCAAATGTTTAACATATTACCATAGCCCTAAACAAGGAGTAACGCATTTATACAAATTCATGCATAACTATAAGGAACCATGTTGCAAGCCCCGTAAAGAAATCCAGTAGGACTTAAAGGGATTGATTTTGCTGGTCATTTTTTTTTTCCCTTTTTGCTTTTTTTTTTTTTTTTTTTTTTTTTTTTTGTGGGGGA
>JAOBAS010000020.1:25263544-25276508 GCA_025311575.1 Elanoides forficatus
TTTTTTTTTTCCATTTTTTCTTTTTTTTTTTTTTTTTTTTTTTTTTTTTAGAGGGGAAAGAACAGTAAGCAAGAAGCACAGAACTTCTAACTAGATAGGTACACTTCAAGCTAAATTCTTGTTCTGATGACATCGAATCTCTGCAGGAGACGGGACAGGTCAATCTATTGACTGCAGTCATATTCTCTTTCCCTGTGACTCACTTGTTCAATTAAGTCTGCAGAAGCATCACTTCTCATTAGGCATCCTGAACTCTGCTGAGAGCCAGACACCACACTTGTCTAAAATGATGACATTTACATGTAAAGTCTACAGCTCTTAACACTGGCTTCCGTGCATACTTTCAGCTGCAGCTTTCCTAACACTAACTCGAGGAAGGCTTAGGATTTTCAGTAGTGCTCAGAAGTACTCCTCATTGGCTTGCTCTTCATTTTGACATCTTTTGACATTTACTGTGGTGTCATCAGGAAACACTAGTGCAAAGATGAACAAGATGTTGACGACTCTTCTGAGTGCAAAGATGTAGGGGGGTTAAGATATAATAAAGGAAACTATAACACCAACATTCACAAAATTCTCTAATTAACTGAACAGAGATGCTACAGCTGAGTCAGGAACTTAAAGACTTCCTTTTTTTCTTTTTTCTCCTCATTTAAACTTGTACTGTGATCTACCCTCGAGTCATGCTTTCAGAACTATTCCCATTACTTTTCCACAGAAGTTGTTATAAAATACCACAAATACACAACCAAATAGAGGCATTTAGGTATGGATTTATGCTGGGAGCAGCCGAGATGTACCACCTTAAGGGACACTCTTAGACGCATCAGCCCTGTTTAGGGCTACCTGACAGAGACAGCTATACACATTTATCACCTCATATGACAGCACAGCTCATTCTGTAATTGTATTTATCTATTGCTGCCTGTTGCTATAAAGAAAATCAGGTCACAACCATGACTCTGTGCAGCTCTCTTGTCCCTGGATAGACTTCTGCACCAGGCAGGCATTTTGTGTTGTCTTCCTTCCACATTGTGTGCAAGAAGGCAGCCAGCAAAACAATCTGCTAAAAAGGGTCTTCCTAAAACACATTTGCTGTTCATAAAAAGAAAGGAAAAAAAAAAAAACCTCATAACAGATAATAAAGAACCTGTCCCAAAACCCAGTAAGTCAATAAACAAAAAAGTATACTATTGTAAGCAAATAATAGATAAACAAATGGTAAGATAAATAAATCAGACTGAAATGAAGACACTCTTTACAAATTGTAGATTTCATGCCTTAACTAAGTTAAAATTGCTGTAAACATTTAATTGCTTCTAGGGTCCAGATGAAAGGATTCAATAAGCAACCTTACCTCAGATTAGATTTTTACTGTCAGTAGTTAATGCAGTTGCAGAAAATGACTGTAATCTTCTCAAAACAGTATCTCATAATTCCTTTGGTCAAAATTTAAACTTTTTCAAATGTTCCAATAACTGCATACTCCTACAATACTCACATAACATTATTCCGCCAGCCTGAACAAAAGGAAGACTTCAGAAAAAAATATCTGCTACCATCACCCTATGCATTTAAGTGCCACAATTCCAAAATGCACATGCTGATCACCTCACTGAAGGCAAAGGATATTTTTATATTAGTTTCGTTACAAGAAGACACGAAAGTAATGATTCATTTTCCTCACTCCTAAAGACTATTTCGAAGGTCCAAATTTCAAGTTTTCTGAGTTTCCTCATCAACCACTAAGTTAGCAAAAGCCCAACTCTGCAATACATTATGAGATCAAGTTCCAAGGGAAAAAAGAGTCTAGGTTTGCTGCTTTTTATTCCTTGAAATCCTGACAATCTGCCATCTTGCAGTCTTCGCAATTTTTAGAGGGGAAAAACAGTGCAATGACAGGCAGAATACCCCTCAGAAAACAAAAAGCACCAGTTCTAGACACACAAAAAGAAGCTTCCAGGTTTCTCAGAAGTTTGCAACTGGGGCAGCGGGTGGAAAAATCAGTAAAAAGTGCATTGCTTGATTATGTAAAATAAAATTAAAATGCCTCTGACACATCCATCTATTCTTCAAGATTTCAGGTGTGCTGAATGAAGCAGTTCACAACAGAACAGACTGCACACCAATCTATCACACTTAAATGCAATCACAGTCAAACGTAACATCAGCTAGTGCCTAAACTACAGAGATGCATTTAATAGTCCCCAGTCAGCAGTCAACCTTTCCCACATTTGTTCATAATCACAATGAATTGTTTCATTTTAATGCTTTGTTTTCTTTTTCTTATCCCATGGCAGTTTACCATGCTTTTTAAATTAGATATGTAAAAAAAATTTCTCCTTTTCCAATTTTATTCCTGTGTGTAAGTAGAGAGCATTTTTTAAAGAAATATAAATTACTGCACTTATTTTCTTACCTGTTGCAGTCCACGTGGAGCAGAAGGTGGGATGCACTAAGTGACACGGCAATCTTATGCCACTGTCCATCTGCCAGACGGTAGGGGAACACCTCTGTTCTTGACTTCCCATTAAACCTGTAGTGATATCTAATCTCATCCCGTAGGCCACTGCTCTCCAGTTCAAAATAGCTGTATTTAAAACATGAAAAAGAATCAGTTCCATTTTTTGGTTTACTCGTTGCTTCTGTCACTTTCTTCTTAATTCATAAACTTCTTTAAGCAAACACCACGTGGAAGGTCACAATCTAAAGAGGTTACTCAGCATGGATTATCTACTCGTTCATTTTTTAAAGGAGGTGGAGAGACAAGACTATACATTCAGTGCATCATAAAAATAGCAATATCAATTACACAAAAACAGCTCATGTTCAAAACACCATTTGATAGTCATCGAAACTGAATTCCTCTTTTTACCCATAGAACAGGTTCAACTACAAGAAAACGATCCTTATTCTTTTCACCACAATGTTTTGCATGAACACAAGATTTGTAGGAAATGCAAAAATGAAGAACTGTACATATCATTACCAACAAACAAACAAAAAGCCACTAAGGTAAGAAACCACTTGGTAATCATTAAATTTGTTTTTACTATTTGCATATCCACTTTTTTAAAAACTGTTTACTTTTAGGACTCCCCTACATGCAACTGCGCTTAACTCTTTTTCTAACTTTTATTGTTACAGCTGTAATTGTTCAGCTTTACAAGGGAACAAAACCTCCTGGCTGGATTAGGTGTCTCAACACCTGGCATAAACAATCGAACAGTCAAAACCCTCAGAGAGTTGTCCCAGTCATCCGAGCGCTAACAAAGTACAGCTATTAACTGGCTTCGTGCCGGCGGGGGGAGCCAATTCTTTTTCTAGGGTGAATTTAGCCCTTCCAGGTGGTAGCACATTGACAGCATAAATAGTGAAGCCTTCTCTTACACCTCAGATCAGAGTATTTACAGCCTATCAAATCAAGTCTCTCTCTTTTTCCTGCTAAAATGAAGCCCTGCATACAGAAAGAAGACGATGCAGACCTCGTTTTATAGTAGAAATAACTTTACAACTAAGTGCAGATGTTAGGTTCTCCAGCTAGTCCCTATCTCCATCTATCTCCACAGTGTCATGTTTCTCCCTACTGGACAACACCAATTTAACATGGCAGTTGAAAGACAGGTGCTAGTTTGGGGTTAAAAAAACCAACCAACCAAACAAAACAAACAAAAACAAAAAAAAAAACACAAACCACCACACCCAGTAATGAAAGCCACTTCCAAAAAAATAAATGCAACACAAAATAATAAAACACTCGGGCGCTGATTTTCATTTTCGCAGAAGCCTTTTACGCTGCTTCGCTGTACTCAGACCTTAATAGCCAGTGTGCACAAGTGTTACATGAGGTGCGTGCACTTCATGAAGAATAGCTCTTACCAGTGAAACGGAGGCTTTTTAGAACATAACTGAAAAACGGAGTTCTTTGGGAAGGACTTACTTATGAGATAAAACTCTTGCTGGGAACACGTGCAAAAGATCACAACAGACTGGGAAGGGGAACACCAAGACAATAAATCTCGACCAAAAGAGAAACTCGAGCCCTCCTCCACCCTGTCAATGCCTTGCCATCACATTTTTCATGTAACTTATGAGCATTATCACATCACCCGAATCAAAGACTCAAGAGACAAATTAAAAAACACAAGCAGATAAAGGCAAAGCCAAAACTGAATAAAAACACAGCAGGCACAGGTACAAATAAAATACATGCAGTGCAGAGTGGAAAAAATAAGAAAGGCTAGTGTTGTGAAGGAGCTGGCCTGTTTCATACACATAAAGATACAAGAAGGGCAGAGAAACAGGATTTTTCTAAACGGTAGAGCAGAATGTTGATTAACGGCTACCACCACCCCACCCTCCCCCATTAAAATACCTAAATTACACTCCAAAGAAATCTGGAGAAGATTTTTTTATTATTTTTATTTTGCTGCTCAGTTAACAGCACAGTCAATATACAGAAGATACTGCTGCTGGTGTTTCCAAGCCGGGAGAGCACTAGGACAAGTACTGTCAGTGACGTCATACGTACAAAGTTAAATGTTTTGTAATTGTCATCTGTTATCCAAGTACAAAAGGAAGTCACTAAAGAGACTTTCTTTCTCTCTTGTTCCAATAAACAGCAGCGAGGCAGAAAATTTCAAAAAAATGAGGGAGAGCTACATAACACTCCAGTATCTGTCTCACACACAAAGTATTTGTATAAATATATATATTTACAAGGTTGATCATAGAAGCTTAAGAGCCTGGGAGCAAGACAAGCTCCTGTTGCAGGAAGCACATCACTTCATGCAGTCATTCTTCATAATCACCGATAGCCACGGAGCTGATCGCTTACCAAACAATGTTTTGTTTGTTAATAAAAAGGCAACATTTCCGGCCCTGGAAAGGTCAGTGTACTTAATCACATGTATGCTTTATTATTTGAATAGCACAGGGAATTGCAAAGCAACGTAGTTTCTCATCACACAAGCTTTAGTGTCAATAGTTACTTCAGGACTGAAAACAACTTGCTGCTTAGGCACCGAGTTTGTTGTCAATCTCCTGACTAATTTATATAACACAAAAGTGACGAGTTAAAATTTACTGTAATAGCCAGTGCTAACCTTTTTATATATGTACATCTAATGCGCTGCCAAGTGCCACACAACTGTATAAAACACATTTTCCCTCTTCAGTGACAGGAAAGGAGGATGACAGCAGACAAAATCTGCACCTATTTTTCAACATTTTTTCAACAAGTGCAAATCAGAAGCAGTAATGCTCAGACAAACATCAGTAAACAACAGGCAACAAAAACCCAACAGCGGAAGCTGGCTGGATTAGCCCAACTTATTTTTATCTCCAGTATTTAAAAATGCAAGGCAATGTAAACCAACACTCTTCCATTGGGGTTTGGTGGGGTTTTTTTTGGAAGATGCACACACACTTGACCATGCTCACCATTCAAGAAGACGTAGTTGTCTTTTCCCTACCAGAACATAATTCACATGCCAATAGCTTTCTCAATAGCAAACGTCATCTTTTCTTTCCTCCTCCCACCAGACACTGGAGGAAAGTCTCTTCAAAAGCAATGACATACAGGCCATTCACCCCTGGAAATAAATGCAGCTGCTCTACATTCAAGTTCTAATCTGCAACTTGTGGAATGGAACACAAACGAGTGGAAAAACATAAGCTTAGGCAAGAAATCATCAACCTGTGAGAAAATAATTAGTAAAGCCAGAGAAAATACATGGGTTTGTTGGTTTGGTTTTTTTTTAATCAGTCTCATCTTGGACTTGAAGTGCCACTGCACAAGTTTTTGTCTACTACAAACTAACAGGTGAACAACTGGGGGAAATTCACAGAAGCTACCATAAAAGAGGCAAGAAAATGAACTAATCTCTAACAGGTGTGTCCTTCTGTAGGTACTTCCCAGTATTTTGCAAGGAAGAAGGAAACAGAGGAACAGAACAAGTCAGGGTTCCTGAAAGATTGCAGCATCTGTGACTGTCTGAATAAACGTATCATCAGTAGACAAGTGTGAACTTTCAACATTGCCATGAGATCTATATCAAAAGCCCAAAGGAGATCCCCGAGTATTACAACTCGTTCTGCTGCCGCATCACATCTGCATGAAGCCTGACTGGAATGGGTCTAAGATATCTCTGTGTGTCAACCTGCCGCCATAGTTAGCCCCTTGCTACCCTCCTCGAGACCTTTTCCAAGTAAGAGAGATGTGACACAGTAATCTACTTGTCAACTTGTTAGCATCAAGTGATGGTTTCTTGATTTATTTGTTATTTCTCAATGAGGATTTTTTTTTTTAAACAGACATGGTCAAAAGTAACATGCATTTTGACAGATGAAATTCTCAGAACAGATGTATTAAGAAAGCCCTCTGTTTATGGAACAGCAATACAATATGACCTTGGCTGAAATTTTCCCACTACTAGAATTTCCATATTTGCTAAGCATGCAAGCTACTGCTGGCTTCTTTCATACAATTATAGAATTCAAATGCTTTTTATAGGTCTGTCCGCAGTGTCTCATTCAAATCCCAATGTATAAGAGAAAAAAGAAAGAAAAACATGTTGCTAAATTCAGATCAATTTTATGGTCATCAAAAAAGTTGGGATATTTTAAGATCATGCAATGTGCTTTACAGGACAATATTATTCCACAATCCACTCAAGATGCTTTACAATTCCTTCTGACAACTTCTGTGACCCCTATGTACCTCACACACAAATATTGTTATGAGAGGATAAAGCCTGACTCAGTGATGTTTAATGCTTGCTCTTTTTTTCCTTTTAGTCACAACCATAGTGAATATTTAACTATGCATTTGACAGCTCATTTCACTTCCAGATCAGGAGAAAAAGGTGTCTAAAAGTGTACTGTAAGTTGGAAAGAGCTGCTGTGGATGTAATGGCAAAAAAAAAAAAAAAAAAGGAAAAGTCATTATCAACAATAAATAAGATCATGTAAGAGACCTGAAGCAGAAAAAAAACCAAAGCATTTCTATAAGGTGAGTTGGCTTAATCCACCATCTGCATTAAAGAAACACATTCACCTATTCATCATATGTACCACAGCAGTGACCTTAACCTGTGATCAAACCTTCATTCAAAGATTCTACCGCTGTCAGGTTGTAGAAGTGGCCAAAGGAGGGAGGGCTCACAGACCCCAAATAAGACACGACCTCAGGAAGAGCTCTGGGATATATGTCCTTCTCAACATCTTCAATGTATACATCACTTCTTGTTCTGATCTTTACGATGCTAACACCTATTACGAGACACTAAAATATACCACAATGAAGACAGGGCACCATCTGGTAAGCACAAAGCTGACTAAATGCTCCAATAAGAGCTCTAAGAACTAAAGCAAAACTACTTTTTGCATTCAATTTGGGAAATCTTCCCCTTTATCACGTTCAAACATAAATAAAGCACGAGCTAGCATTCCGATTTTACAACTTCCGTCATCCCTGATCAAGTGCCAAATGAAGCCCCACAGCCTCTTTCAAGGAGCAGCACCAGCACTTATAGCAGATGCTCTTAGAGCTACTGAACAGATGTCCCAGGGCAAGGCAGCAGGCACAGATGGCATCCCTGCGAATATATACAAACTTGGGGTTGCCATCTAGTCAAAACACTTGTGCATCTGCTTCACATTGTGTGGGAGAAGGTCACAAAACCACAGGAGTTCAAGGATGGAAGCGCCGTTCACCTTGCGCATGCTGCAGCAACACTACGATGTCAGGTCTCTCAACTGCTGGAAAAAATCACTGCCATAATAAGAATCAGGCTGTTACTGAACAGAAGTTTCTGGAAAGTTGTCAGAATGGTCAAGACACACTGTCTTATATATTTTTTTATAGCAAAACAAATTCAAGGAAAGTTCACACACCAGCCCGTTTGAGGTCATCAGCTAGAAGTTCAAGAAGCTTCTGCACAAATTTGCCTATTTGGCCATGTTTGTGCACATAGCTTTTTCATTTCCAATAGCATCGTGCCAAGCAGAATATCAGAACATTTAATTATGTTCAATGATAAAAAATGGCTTCAGACAAGAGACTGTGCTTTAGCATCTTCGCAGAAACACTTCTTGATGTATTCGGAGACAAACAGCCAACAAATCTGCATCCATTATCACAAAGATTTCAGGATTTTCAATCTACAGAGATTCTGTGATGAATCACAGATCATTACACTTTTGGCCTTTCACTGTTCCTTACCACTAATTGAGTCCGTGTGCACAGCGGTACACACAGCACATTGTTAGTTCGGTCGTGCTGCCAAGTGGCTCAGCCTGGACAGCAACAGTAACTGAGATCTTGTTCTAACGCTCCCTGGTGAAAAGCGAGTCAGGCCCAGAGCAGGCACTGGGTAGACTCTGCTGCAGATAAGCTGGCAGGCATAGGCCCAAGACCATCACCGTCGTCGATGAAACCATATAGAGCAAAAGCAGTGCCTCTGAAACAAGAGATGCATCTCTTCAAACAGAAGTAAACACTCCCCTTGCAGTTGTCACCACAGTTCTGTATGGATGCAAAACTAGAACAAGTTACACCTGTCAAGGCAAATATTTCAGTCGCTTCCACAGGCACTGTTCTTGTATCCTAGTTACTATAAAGTGACAGAGTAAGATCCCAAGCTCTGAAGCATTACGCATTGTCAAACACTGGATTTTGAAGAAATGCTCTTACACGCTCAAGTGTACAGATCTAGTCCTCTGCTACATATGCATACTTACAAACCATACAAAGCTACTTTTTTACAGCTAGTTTAAATACGGACAGATTGAGAGCCTGCACAGCAAAACCACATGTGGCAAATCTTCATTTACATGTGATTGAAGACTTACTACTGTGGCAGAGATTACATACTGATATCATCAAAGCTGATGAGCAAAATCGGACTGACGCTGGGTAGCACAAAAGGTGTTGTGAATAGAAGATGGATCATCTGTGACAATGAAGGTATCTTGCTGAAAAATTAGATTAACTTTCTACAAAAGAAAATGCAACAGCTGAATCCCATATGTTGCACAGACAAAGACTCTATCATCACCTACTGTATTCCAAAAGTATTCCTCCTATGCAAGCAAATCCAAAATAAGCCAAAACTTAATACTAAATTCTTTCAAACCTCTCAGGTAAAAGCCTGAAAGTTCAACTTCACTGTGCTGTTGGCTACCTGAACAGGATTCTTTCGAACATTTGTGCCCTTTCATTTCAAACAAAAGAAACTAAATCCAGTCAATTAAACAACTTCATTCTTCCATTCAGACCACTCCGAGGACAGCAGGAATCATGTTGTATCACCCTAGCTTGAAGCATTTAGTAACAAAAACACCCACACTGATATTTTCTAGAACAAACATTTTGTCTTTTGTTCTACAAATCTTCTACATGGCAGCTGGGCATGCAGGCTGCAAGGCATTGAGCATTTATGATGTTCAAAATATGCATTTGTGTACCTGCGACTAGGCAAAGGTCATCCAAATACAAATTTATTTTCTTCTTTGATCACAAAGAAAAAAAAGTAACCCCAACATCTGCCTGCCAGCCAAAAGACAGTTAGAGTCAGAGCTGGTACAAAGCAGCTACTCATTTTCATGGCATGTGCTGTAAAGATTGACCTTAAGCATTTTCGTTTCTATTTCATATGTCTAAAAATCTATCTTCACTGTGACTGCTACCTGTCTAC
Source organism: Elanoides forficatus (assembly GCA_025311575.1). Taxonomy (NCBI): domain Eukaryota; kingdom Metazoa; phylum Chordata; class Aves; order Accipitriformes; family Accipitridae; genus Elanoides; species Elanoides forficatus. Next base: position 25,273,243 of record JAOBAS010000020.1, read on the forward strand.
TATCTGAAAAGAACCAGTCTCTCTCCTATTCGTAGTAAACCAAGTAGGTAGTACCACACTGCACCTAAAAATAGTACAGCATCTTAGCAGGCTTCAGAGCTGGCACAGTCAGCAGGACAGAAGAGAGTCTATCATCTGAAGTAAGGTGAAGTCATGACTCCTGAGCATCTAAAACAAAAACAAAACAAAACAAGCCACTGTCCTCACACACATATAGACACAGACACCTACAAGAACCAAGACATCTCTACTAAAGGTAGGTATCTGCGAGAAGCTGCCGAGTAATGAGAGAAATTTTATTTTATTCCCTGACAAAAAGCAGAGGCTCATCTCACAGTTAGGGATGCAGCCTAGTGTAACCGCCCCTGAAAGAGATGGCCTCACTCTCCTGCCTGCTTATTCCTACCTCATCCTTTGCATCAGATTTAGCCATTCAGTTGCAATAAGGCTTGTCAACCCAACGAACTAGTCTGACAGAAAAGTAACCTGACAAAAGAAAAGAATCATTTCTTTACGTGTCACCGCTCCAAAACCAAGTCACACTTACTCACGCTATGACTGTAACGCTAGCAAGGAATGCAATCCATGGTTACACTGTGAAATAGTCCTTGAAGGGCTCGTCACCCACAACCCTTGGCTAAAGGTTAGTTTCCCCAGTGGACCGTTCACGGTCCACAAAGCATTTGTACCTGAGGACTTTGTGAATGGGGGCTGCTGATTTTTTTTAAGGCTAACCTGGGAGTCCGAGCCAGCATTAGCTCAAGGATCATTGTGGGTACGCAGAAGCCTGGAGCTGCCAGTGTGACCAGAAAACCCCAAGCAGAGCTGTTAACCAAAGCAGAGCATAGCCCCAGTCCAGTCCGTTCCCCCATCATGCGCATCACTGCAGCAAGAACTCAGCTCAGGGGATCCACAAATCCACAATCTCTAAATACCAGATTTTAATAAAACAAAAGAGGATAACGTGGCCTTTTAAACTAACGAGTTCTGCTGCCTGAGTCAAACTACATTTGAAAACAAATTACCCTAATTGTGGTGTCCTTAGAAGAAAGGTTCTTCCCTCTGATCTCGCCCTCGAATTCAGCAGCTTTTCAGTGATTTCTTATGACAAATTCCACACATCTCTGCTAGATTCCCAGAAAAAAAAAAATCTTTTTCTTTCCACTCTCTCAAGGCCCAGCCACATGTCTGCTCCCTGCTTCTCTCTGGACACCCCCAGTCTCCATCTGCCCTGCAGGCCTCCTCCTTCGCCTCCTTCCCTCCCCGCTGGCAGCTTTCCACAGGCATTAGGGCAGGCACTGCCACCCTCCTCCCTTTCAGAAGGCAGTACCTAGGGCAAGGAGACAACACCGGCATCACTACTGAACTGCAAACAAAAACCAAAAACCAGACACATCACCCAACCTAATGTCCAACCAAACAAATGACCATTTACGAGTAACGTGTTGCAAACATCTAACCATCTTATTAGCTAGGAGAGTTAGGTTCTTAACAAGCAGCCCAAATTCAGCAGACACAGTTTTCAGAAAGTTGCCTTCAGTGTAAGTTTGAGACATTTCAGTGCTCTGCCTATACCAGAGGGTCATAAAACAAGCAAACAGAATTAACTCAGCATGCTGGAGAAGACTCCTGGGGGACCCGCACATCCTGCTCCTGGCTGACCACAACGTTTCTGCACTGTTCAAATTCAGTTTTAAAGAGTTTCAGACTGTCAGCCATTCTGCTCCAATTACCAACAAGGTCCAATCAATGTGTTTCAACAGCTGGTTATCAGCAGCATGTTAATGCTTCAGAGAGACAACAATTGTCAGCCTAGTGTACATAAAACACCTGCTCTCAGCAGGGAGCCACAAGGTGGAAGGTAGCTCCTCAAGCACTAACCCCTCTTTCACAGCACTTAAATCCGTGGAAGAGGTATAGAATATAACAGTTCTTCTTCACTTTCCTCTTTTGCATACTTTAACCCCAAACACAGAAACAGGTGGGCCCAATTCTATTTGCATTTGCATCTCAAAAAACCTTTTGGGAAGAAAAACTTTTAAAAAGAAAAAAATTCTGGAAGAAACAAAGCTCACCTGCTTGTTCCACTATGGGGCGGGGGTTGGGGGGGGAGGGGGAAAGGTGTGTAGATGCCTCACATATTTCACATCACCTCATTCAGAGACAGAAGGCTGGATCTTTATATTCTCTGTACAGCTTTCCAGTTTAGCAATTCTATGTATAAATATTAATGAAGATGTGACCTTTACCCTAAAAGAAAAAGGTTAATGGATACATTTGCAGAGTTCTTCCTTCCCTTTTTGAATACTGCCCATCTCAGAATCCAATATGCATATACACATCTTGCGAAGAATAATCTAAAATGTAGCATGGAGTAAATCCGATCTTCCAGGTTTACAACTAGGGTCAGAAGTCATTTGCATAGGTTTCTTTTCATTAATTAGGTTTCAGTGTTTAATTTAACTAGCTTATTACCCTTTTGTGTTTTAATCAAACATATTACGGCCTGGTAGCCTTCCAACTGTTACCTGTGAACGCACAGCTTTCTCTCTACCCCTCAACAGTCTCAGAACCTGTTCACGGTGTCACTGCGGGGAAGTATTCAACAATGTACTAGAGTCCCATGCCTGTTTCCCCTCCCCATCCAAAACTGACTTGCTAGGAATAAAAATCTTTCCCTATGAGCCCGAGACATTTACCAGAATCCCCCTGAATATTTATATCAGCACAACTTGCTGGTACATAGCAAAAAGCCAAATTCTCCACTTGGCAAAACCATTTCACCACAGAAGTACAACTAGCTTAGAACTTTCCAAATACTTGGTGGGACATAAATTTTCTGAAGTTCAGGTCCTAGACAAAGGTTGTAAGCATAAAAACAAAGAAAAAAAGGGAAAAAACCTCAGAAAATTTAGAAAAAACAAAGATTTTAGTGCTCCCTGTGAGAAAATCTTAGAAACATTAATCTCACTACTTGCTCCCTAGTTCTATCGCGGTGGGATCTCCCATTTTGAAACACTCTTCAGAAAGAATGACAACACATGGATAGAAAGTTAGCACTAATAAACATGAAGCAAACAGAGAAGACAGACACGGGGCACGCACAAAACAGTAGGGAGGAATAAGCAACTTGGCATTTTACAAAACAGTTTTTCATTCTGCCTCTTTAGTAACTAGCAAGAGTAACAAAAGCAACAATTACTTCTTTGGGAATGGCGGGGCGGGAGGGGGGAGCAGCCCCCAGGCCCTGTCGTGAGGGCAGTAAG
>JAOBAS010000020.1:25276518-25301293 GCA_025311575.1 Elanoides forficatus
TTACTTGTTTGGTATTGGGGGGGCGGGTGGGGGGACAAGACTCAAGGACCTTGAAAAATGCACATAAGGAGACCTTGAGGAAAAGGTCAATAAGGGTATTATCCTATTTCTTATGGGTAATTAATGGATAATGGCTCCTCTGCTTACTAGTTTAGTTTTGCATATTCTGCATTACAATAGCCAATTTCTCTGCTTTCCACAAAAATAAACCAATGGTTAAGAAGAAAATCTTCTTTTGTACAGCAGCTTGTTGCAGAGCAAGCAAATACTCAACAGGTTACTTTTTGAAAGTCAAAGGGAATTTTGCCTGATGAAAGATTAGAAAAACCTGATCCAGCGTTACCACCTCTCACGTCATGACCAGATGACAGCTCGGCAGCCAGCTACCAGTTACGTGTAACATACTGTAAAGATTGTATTTCCTCTTAGTTCCTTTCAGGTAAGTACCAGAGTCCCAGGTGATGCGTATTTGTGCTACTCATGTGATCCGAGGAGGTTCAGACTTGTACGTTAGCAGAAAAATCATTCCACACTCAATACTTCTTGATACCTTAAGCCTACTATGCTTAGACCCGAACGAGTAGTGGTTCAGTGGTGGCTATCTCCAGAAAAATCCCCAGCAATTAAAAGGTCATTATTGAAAGTTTGGGCACTAAATTATTTGAAAACATTTTAAGCTAATCAGTGGGGTAATCACTCATCAAAAGAATGCTCGCCACTCTTTTCCAGCTGCCTTACACCCATCATTTCCAAGCACCAAAACCCTTAGAATGTATTCGAAGTACACAAATGCTTTCCTTTCCCACTCACTGTAATTCATTATTTTCATAGGCAAAGTACAGGCAGAGTTTATGCCTAATTTTTTTTTTTTTTTTTTTTTGGAGGGGGCACAATTTTCACATCACCAAGACAAGAAAATATTACAGCAGTCAGTTGCTTTTAAATTGTGCCCCAGACTAGTCAGGAAATCATAGTCAGCTCCTTCGGCGAAAGCCAGTATTTCAAAGAATGTTAACATGGGTAACTCAACATTCTTGACAGATTTCCCCAGATACTGATCTTGGCCAGCGGTGGGAAGGAACCATCAATATACCTCCAACCCAAGAGCACAAAGGAAATGCTGACTCCATCTAATTTATGTTCTTGGGCTTTGGACCATGTAAAGCCAAAGCAGGAAAGAGCAGGCAGACAACTTCAGATGAAATCATATTAAAACACTGTTGAAATAAGGACTCATTATGCATGGTATTTTAAATATCTTGATGGCCTTTTCCAAGCATCTTGGTCTGAAGAGTCAAAGGTTGTGAGAAAAACAGCTCACAAAGATCTAGGAAGAACTGGCTAGTATAAGCCTGCAACAAAGAAAATTGTTGCCACCTCCTGCATCCCCAAGTAACATATTTGTCCATCTTGTATTACATTTTGTCATCTACAATTTAGGAAAAAAAATTATAATCTTCATATTTACCACTGTATGCCAGATAACTATGTACACAGTCTGCACATACTATCAGTCTGTTCAATTAGACTTAATCTGTGTTAATTAAGCCTTCCATTTTCCAAGCTCTATGTTAACACATTTGGATCATGAAAACAAAGGCTTTATCATCATTAAGCTGATTCAACACGATAAAATATTAACAAAGATGCATTTATCATCATTGTAGTAGAAATCCTATGCATCAACTGATGATATAAATTAACAGCAAATCTCTAATTGTTGCAAAATATCCATTTAGTATAACAAAACATCATATCTGAATTACTGACTTCAAGAAAAGTTCTGTCCATCTTATTTTAATACCTCTAGTTTCAGAGTTCCATGCCATTAACGGAAAATAAAGTCCTGCTAAAACTTACCAGAGAAATTAAATATAAACCAAGCATTCTATGTATTACTACTTTATGGCGATCATCTCCACTACACACATCGTGCAAAACTTCCTTTTGAACTAGTTAGGCTGTTATGCTGGCACACGTAACTTAGAATATATATGTACATAAATATGTGCGTGTGTATGTAAATGTACATATACACACACCTTTTTGTTGCTTGGAATAAAACCTATTTGTCAACTATTAAACCTGTGTGCAACAAAAAAGACACCTCCCATGAAGATATGAACTCTTACATCAACATTAACACAGCTTCTTTTATTCAGGTGTTACTGACCTCCCGCACGTTCTGAAGTCTCGAACTTTTAACTTTGCCACTTTTGGTATGCTGGTAAGTTAAAACACATTATTGGCTTTTCCATAGTCAAGAACTATAACAGTTAGGTAATGAACATACCCTCATACTTGTTCCCATAGGTCTTAATCATGCTGAAACATAATGACGTTTCTTACTATTCTCTTTGCATTGTCTGTTTTCATAGACACATGGAATGCTGAAAAAAGCTTGACAACAAAACTACATGTCACCAGGACAGAACCATGATAATAATCAAAAGCTTAGTAGGAGCGACAATTTAGAAAAGGTGTCCCCTGTGTCAAGGGCCTGCACCCACTTCAGTTCACATGCAAAGTTAAAAAGACTAGAGTGACCTGAGCAGTTAGAGCAACATCAAAAAATATCAAGCCAAAATTTTTGCTATTACATTGTTCATAATGTAAGCAAGGTCATCTTCAGTAATGCCCCAAATCTTTGCTCTCTACTCCTCGTCAATGTTAAAGAGTATTTTCTCCGCTGTCATCCACTTTATTAATTTCTGTCATCACAGACCAAAGGGTTTGAAAGCAGTACCCTTACCGAGGTCCAAGCAGCAACTTAAGAAACTAGAGAAACAAACAGCGACTCTGTTTTAAGTGATGCACAACGAGTCCGGAAAAGAAGGCTAATTGCAGTAATCCATCTGACACTCAGAATGTAACAGCAGTCATTAGCAACACTGCATATGCCTGTTTCCGCTCTTACATACAGCTACACAGACTGAAACTATCTCGGTTACTACACAGAACTACAAGGGTTTAAGTGAGACTAGCACCCAAACCTTCAACCACATATATTTTTAAACAGATGTCTATTAATCTGCAATACTAGAGATAACCTCAGTGCCAAGAAGGACATCAGCAGTCTATTTTGTTCAGTCAAGATTACCCCTGCATAGCACATCTCTCTATGAGCCTCTGTCCCTGCCCGTCAAGATAGAGGAGCTAAGTAGCTACATTCAGAAGAGGCCCTATCTAAAAATCCACGTGCCTTGCATTGTATAATCACCAATGCCTGTCTAGTTTGACCTTGGATTTTGCCGAGTGCATGCATGTGTCCCTACATGTAACAGTGTTCCTCTGTCAATGGCTATCCTCAATGTTCTCTTTCTCCTAAAAGACAAAAAACAACAAAAACAAAAATATCTCTTAACATGGCAAACTGATCCTGTTAACCATAGCTTCAGACAGCTACAATGGCCTGGAAAAGCTTAGAGGAATTAAAAAGCAAATGACAAAAGGAACAATAGAGTGGAAAACAGGAAAAGTTGGAGGGATGGATATCTGTGTAACGTAAAACAATATTCTTACGTATTAAAGCAATGGCCTGGAAAATGAAGGAAGGAATAAAGTAAAAGAGAGATACCAATAAGAAAGTAGAAGTGACAGAAAAGTATGGTGATAGAATAAGCAAGTAGCAATATCCTCCCCTTAACTATCCTTGTCCAGACATCTCTGCTGTTGCACTGGCAAAAGCCATCATTGATGATTTGGCACTAATAAAGCCACTGCCTTCTCCTTTCTCAACAAAAGGTAAGAAATTTGGCTAACAGTTGTGTATCATGTACATGACTAGTCAGACTAGCTACAAAGGTCCTTCGAGCCCTAAGAAATTATGAAAAGAGCATTCACAAAGTTACAAGTAGGCGATTGTTTGACACAACACACGCTTTGAAATGTCAAAACATCACTGGAATTGTATTATGGGCCATAATACAAGGTACGCTTTTTGAATAAACTGATGTCTCCCACTATAATAGCTAATGAAAGAGACCTCTTTTTTTCCTCCTACACTGACAACAACAACAAAAAAAAAGGGGTGGGGGGGGAAGACACACATACACACGAAATAAGAGTATACTGTATTTATGACAGGAAGAAAACATACACATCACCATACAGAAGCACAAGTAGCTTAATTGCTTAATAGCTTAATTACTGAATCGCAAAAGAGAAAATATATTAAAATGTTATAAAACACAGTGAAGCAAGAAACATGTAAGTATCACTTCTATGAAAAAGCAAACTCCAAAATGCATATGATAAACTAGTAGAGGAAATTGCATTACAAGGTCTGTAACTTCCAAAGTGCATTGTGTCTATACTACATTGGTTTTGATCTTTCCATTTAAGTTAAGTTATTTGACGGACCAGGATACATAAATAATGCATTCCTTCTGTAACAAAAAAACAACTAGCAAAAAGTAGCAAATTGCAAACTATGAAGAAAGGCTTTAACTTGCATGTCAGATTTTACACCTACTATTTCAACACATTCTCAAAACGGACCACTGAGCCCTCAGTATCTTTTAAGTTGCTTCTGCTACAAGGCAGAAACAATTTCCTCTTACCTGTGCTCTAATTCTCGGATGGACAGTATAACTCCAGAAGTCGATGCCTTCTGTTGCAGTGTGGCCAGAAACGTGAACTCACTTTTATTCCGGAAGAGCTGAATTAACTTCTCACTCACATGGGGAGCTGCGTGGATTTCTCTTTCTATATCTAAGAATTGTATTTTTTAAAAAAAAGAAAAAGAGAGAAACAACACTCCAGTAAAAATGCTAAGTCAGAAAGATTCAGATTACATTTTTCATTTTCCCATCAATATTTTTCATTTTTGAGAGTCATCTACCATGCTCCACCACTGCAGTTGTTCAGTGAAAAAACCCAAATGCCATCTCTGTCAGCATGCCCACTTGTCACTTTGACAAGTTCACAACTGGTCAGCTACTGATTTTCTGACAGAATTTTTAACAGGATGCTGAGCCATTTGTGTCTGCTGTGAGCAGATTAAGTCGCTGTAAATAAGGTGTGCTGCAGTCAGATAAATAGGCTCCTAAATTCTGAGAAATCTCAGGTACTGCCTCTCCCAACATAATTCACCAAGCTCCAATTTCAGTTTTTACCACTGACTTCGTTACCACCTCTCCATCGTACATCAGAGGAAACCTGTCCTTGCACTGTGTAAGGCAGAGATGTATTATTGCTAATAATGCTATACGGCTGTGCTTCTGCCTGAGAAATAAATACAAAACACACTCGCAATCCACTACCGTTTCAGGGATTTCTCAGTTTAAACAAGCAAAGCGTGACAGCTCATACAATATTTATTAAACTACAGTCTGACCAGGCAGATGCAGAAATATTTCAGTCTCGCTAATCCTGCTGATGTCCAAGCGGCAGCATGCCTATTCATACTTGATCTTCTAAGATTCAAATGCGCCGCCTCCCACCACATTCATTTTTATCTCATCCTTTTATTCACAATATATCATCACTCCAAAAGATGATTAATGACAAAAGGAAGAAATCACGGCATTTCACCTTCCCACCCCTTGCCACGTCTCTCACGCTGGGCCTTTGTCGCGCATTTGCAAGACCTGTGCCACTTGCGGTTCCTGGATGTCACAACCAATTAGAAGCCCGGTGTGCTTCCTTTCGAAAGGTTTACTTTGAAGACAGAAATGCCAGCACAAATTCTCAGCTGGTAGAAAACCATGTAACTCTACTGAGTCCTGATAATCTCACCCAGCATGAATGCTATAACACACAAAGGAGTGACGAGATTTACAATTCAGAATTTCGCTGCAGAAGAAAAAAAAAAAAAAAAAAAAACCACAACATTGTGTCATTAAATGAGGCTTTGCAGACAGAAAGAGGAGAGACTGGCTTGAAAAACAACCTAACCTCAGAAATGCAACTACTGCGGGAATGCCATGGACTGAAACTAAACTCCAAGGAAAAAGTATTCAAGCATGTTTTGTAATTGGGTGTCTCAATTTTTCCTGTGCAGCTTAAAGCCCTCCAAATGAGCCTACACACTCTGAATGCCTAACACACTTGAACTCTGAAAACCTCACCTCTGAAAAATACTGCAAATTAGACATCGAAAAATCACTAGTCATCATGTAAAAATCTTTGCCAGAGGCTCAAATTCACCCCATAAATAAATACAATGCCCACTTTACAGCATCGAGCTATTTGTCCAACGCCACTTTTATCATAACGGAGGATAAAGCTTCAAAGAACAGAAATCGCTTCCACTGCCATCAGAAAGGGGAGGAATAAACAATGCAGCACAGAAGAGCAGATTTTGTCTTTATCTGCAAGATTTCATTATCTGTATCATTATCTTCACCTAGCAGGTGTTATTACTGGTCATAAATACTATCTAGTTTCTTTAAAAAAAGCTGACACAGGAGACACAAAACTATTTGTCCCATATACAAGTAAGTTCTCCAACATCCAGTTTGCTATCTACACAGACAAACAATCCACTGGTACTAAGTTCCCAGGCACAAGTAAGACTCAAGAGATAAAAAGTTCAAGAGCTGACAGTTGAAGATATTTATCCTTGTTTTGAAGGTTAAGAACCTTAGTATCTTACAAAATTTTATATTGCCAGAAATCAAATACGACTTATCAAAGCTTTCAAAAATTCTTTCACATGAAAGCATAGGCAGTGCTGCGAGTGGAAAAATACATGTTAAAACTTCAGTCAAGACTTGTGAAGTCCAGCATTTTCTCATTATGGGGGGACCCAGATATAAAGCCGCATCCTGCCATCTATCCACCAAAATTTAAACAAAAATATAGGATTCTCTAGTTGGAATCACGAATGAATAATCAATGCACTGACTACTCCAGTTAGAAACATAATTTGAAATACTGTGTTATACTCCACCACCTCTCCATAGTCACGAATACAGCAAAACCACATGCAATACCTTATAGTCATTGTCTGTTGATTAAAATCATTGTATGCCATAGATAATGAAATTATGGGGGAAACATAACCCCCATTTTTAAAAAGAGAAAAAAGGAAGACCTGGGGAACTACGGGCCAGTCAGTCTCACCTCTGCACCCAGCAAGATCATGGAGCAGATCTTCCTGGAAACTACGCTAAGGCATATGGAAAATAAGGAGGTGATTGGCGACAGCCAACACAGCTTCACCAAGGGCAAATCGTGCCTGACAAATTCGGTTGCCTTCTACGACAGGGTTACAGCATTGGTGGATAAGAGCAACAGTCGTCATCCACCTGGACTTGCGCAAAGCGTCTGACGCTGTCCCGGGCGACATCCTTGTCTCTAAATCGGCGACACGTGGATTTGATGGATGGACCGCTCGGTGGATAAGGAGTTGGCTAGACGGTCGCACTCAAAGAGTTGTGGTCAACGGCTCGATGTCCAAGTGGAGACCAGTGACGAGTGGCATTCCTCAGGGGTCGGTATTGGGACCAGCGCTGCTTAACACCTTTGTGGGCAACATGGACAGTGGGATTGAGTGCAACTTCAGCAAGTTTGCCAATGCACCAAGCTGCGTGGTGCGGTCGACACGCTAGACCAAAGGGATGCCATCCAGAGTGACCTGATAAGCTTGAGAGGTGGGCTCATGCGAACCTCGCGAAGTTCAACAAGGCCAGGTGCAAGGTCCTGCACGTGGGTTGGGACAATCCCAAGCACCAATACAGGCTGGGTGATGAGCGGATTGAGAGCAGCCCTGAGGAGAAGGACTTGGGGGTGTTGGCTGGCGAGAAGCTCAACATGACCCAGCAATGTGCGTTAGCAGCCCAGAAAGCCAACCGTATCCTGGGCTGCATCAGAAGAAGCGTGACCAGCAGGTTGAGGGAGCTGATTCTCCCCCTCTACTCCGCTCTACTCTCACTACGCCATGTGAGACACCACCTGGAGTACTGCGTTCAGCTCTGGGACCCCCAACATAAGAAGGACACGGACCCGTTGGAGCAAGTCCAGAGGAGGCCCACGAAGATGATCAGAGGGCTGGAGCACCTCTGCTATGAAGACAGGCTGAGGGAGTTGGGGTTGTTCAGCCTGAAGAAGAGAAGGCTCCGGGGAGACCTTACAGCAGCCTGCCAGTACCTAAAGGGGCCTACAAGAAAGCTGGAGAAGACTTTTTTCCAAGGGCCTGTAGTGATAGGACAAGTGGTAATGGCTTTAAACTGAAAGAGGGTAGATTTAGGTGAGATGCAAGAAGTTCTTCACTGTGAGGTTGGTGAGGCCCTGGAACAAGTTGCCTGGAGAAGCTGTGGATGCCTCCTCCCTGGCAGTGTTCAAGGCCTGGTTGGATGGGGCTTGGAGCAACCCGTTCTGGTGGAAGGTGTCCCTGCTTATTGCAAGGGGGTTGGAACTGGATGATCTTTAAGGTCCCTTCCAAACCATTCTATGATTCTGTAAAATTCCAGAATCTTGGGTTCAAACTACTAGATAACAAGCAGTATTTACATACCGCTTTGCAACACACGTACCATTCATACAAAGATACACAACTAGGCTTTTCACAATGAGTATGGTGCTACTTCTTTGGAGTAGATCTACTCATTACCAGTCTGAGGAGGTACCAGTGCCTAGGAACACCCCCTACCACTAGAGAACCGAAAACATACTTGCAGATACTGAAATGTCTCAGGAAATGCTGTTCTTCATAACTCCACCTCAGTAACTACAACAAGGGGAGCTTCCCAGCAATTCAGTGGCAAGATGGCAAATGCGACCCAATAGCTGGCGGCTGGACTCGTAAGCTGAAGAGCCCATCAAGGCTCGCGAGGACCCACAGGGCACACGACCCGGCGTTTCGGAGATAAGCCTGTCGGGGTGCTGAGCGCAGCCCTGGGCTCGCAACCTGGGGCCCGAATGCTGGGAAGGAGCCGCACGAGGCCTCATTGAGGGCATGGCCCAGCTGGCACTACGTCACCCCAGCTCCTGGGCCCCGTGCACAGAGAGCCCTCCTGCACCTCTCTGACAGTGGCCCTCCTCATACTGCGCGATCGCTGGGTATGTCATCTGTTTGTGTTTTGCTCGATTTCTGCACAAAGTACCATAAAAATGAACTGGGAGTACGATCCATTTAGAGTAAGAGCTTTCTATTTTCAGGTTGAAGGTTTCACACTTCAGAAAAAGAAAAATTGAGAATACATACACCCCCTCACCGCAGGTGCCTGAAAGGGAAAATACTTTTTATGCTCTCTATAAAAATAACTGTCTGCTTGTAATGAAATGTCGTATTTCCTACATAATATAGAACAATATAGGTTTATACAGTAATCTTCAGTGAAACATCGCTTCACACTTGAATGATAATGCAATCTCAGCAAAATAAATAAATAAATAAACATAGATACGACTTTCATATGCCCTTCTGTGTGATTATATTTTCTTAATTTGAAATACTGACTGTCTGGAGGGGGGTTTTAAACATACCAAAGTGTTTCTAAAATTAAACAAGCAAAAAAAGCAAGCATACACAGTTATTTGAAAGTACAACAGATACAAATCATCTCAGAGCATCAAGTCAAGGCAACTTTCCACCTTCAGCAAAACAGAGAAGCAGAAGACACACCTATGTCAGAGTGAGAGCATATTTGTTGCTTGAAGTCCTTTTTTTAAGCCGCAGGTCCAAGGAAGAAGGACCAAACACAAAGCAACGGTGCTGTTTCCCAGGACAGCCAAACCCATTTAGCTGCTGCCATCCCACATTTCCCTGCTCGGTGCCACCTCCCCCATTACCAGGGATGACACCTTGCCTTCTCCTGGCTGCCTCGTCCCGCATGAGCCCATTCGGGCCCCGACCAGCACAGCCCTACCAAGTCGAGCTACAAGAGGAGCCAGCACCCAGGGCTACACTCACGCAGGGGCTCAGCAGCCGCAGCGTGTCTGGCCAGGATCTGCAGAGGAAGCACACAGCACCCTGTTTAGGTGCAGCAAGCTCTTAAACGCTCAGCCACCTTGATAAATCTTACCCACAACTGCGATTACTCACAATACTCACTTTCAGCACCTTTAAAATAAGCCTCAAATTTTTATTTTAGCATGAGTTTGTTTTCACTTCATCGTAACACCGGTCCAGAGGAATGGTAACGCTGCTCTGGGGCCAGTGACGTCAGGGCAAGCTTTACCTCGTACGTATGAAATGTACAGGTATTTCGGTACACAGCAACCCTACATGACAAATGGAATTAAGAGGATACAATAAGGATTAGTATCAATCCTTACAAATTTGATTTAGGCCCTCAAGTCACACCTTCCTGTGTGGATCCACTTCTCTGTGCATCAGCAGCTCTGGCAACTAAAAATTAAAACCTCAGGCTTTTGCCGCTCGTACCCCAGAACACCTTAGAGGCACTAAATAAGAGAAAGGGAGAAGCTGGCTTCAGCTGCATTAGAGGCAGCATGAGAAAATTATCACCACACAGAAGCAGACAAAATGAGTTCGAGAAAGAAAAGGATAATGCTAGGAAAGCAGGCGAAGTTCCTGCCAAACTTACTTTGATGACAGTGTCAACAATCCACGGTACAAAGGGAAGTACATGACCATTTGGGCTGGAATTTTAAGCAATGAAAAATGTGCACCGGTTCTTACAAGCTGAGTCCCAATCCATCTGGGCAATCATTTTTCTTTAATAGATGCTTCCACTAGAGGAAAAATACTAAAATTCAGTTCCAAATCAACCCATGTTTTCCAAAGCAACAGGTATGTGTCATCATTCACTAGCCTGCTTGAATACCTTTTCCTTTTACTTTCTTACTTTGGCAGAGAACGTACTGCAGAACACATTGCTTCACTGGTACCTTCAATCACTTTAAAGCTATTTGTTTCAACATGCTTTCAGGAGAGACTTCGCACCATCACTCTGGACAAGCAAGTAGAAATTAACCCTGCGACAATAGAGAATCTGGATTTCAGCTACAGCAATTAAAGAATCGAATATTGCAGCATATTGGCTTTTACGTTGCTGTAGGCAAAATCCAATAAAACTGAAATCTCTATTAAAAAACAAACAAACAAAAAACACCACCAAAAAAACAGTGCCCCAGTTTTTTTAAGTCATCAGCTTTCCAGAAAAGGAACCAAGAGCAGAAGAAGGATCCGAAACTAGCAACTCTCAGGGTAGACAGGTTCTAAAAGTTGCTCGGGACGAAAACACACAACAGCACCACAAAACCTTCTTGCACACTGAAGGCAGGTGCTTCATCAAAGCCTCCAAGTCCAAATGGGATCCAGTGCACAGACTCCTTTCTGCATTGGTCCCACAAATCCTCCTTTGAAGAACTGGTCAAAAAAAAAAAAACAAAACAACCGAAACCAAACAACAACCCAAAACACTACTGGTGATAGACGCCCACTCCCTCCTACTCTTCTAAAACCACTCCTCAGTCCACACAAGTCACAAACAGCAACAAAAGTTCACAGAAGGATGCTAACACCAACTGTGGGAATAGTCTCCAAAAAGAAGTCATTTCACTGCCAAGCAGGGAAACACTTCAGGTAGTTGTCCCTCCCTGCCCAGCAAGGGCAAAATGCACTTATCTGCAGATAGCACCAATTTTTTTATTTTAAGCTGCGGGGAGAAAATTCACACAAATTTCTCCTTATAAGCAAACAACACGCTCCTGTCACAGGAATAGGCACAGAGCCATGTATATCCCTCAGAGCACTTTGGGTGCTCAATTTGACTATCAGCAGCAAGGCTCAAGACAGCCCACACCGCGCTGCAGAGACGCACCAGCCAAATCGCAGCATACCTAGACATCCCCTAAGCACAGACCCAAATTCATTCACCGTGCCTGGCCCTCACCTACACTGCTTCCAAGCCAGGCTAAAGCATGGGGTTTAACAAGCTGTGGGGGCACCGCCAAGGGAAAATAAGCGCAAGCTTACATTAAGGTGCTGAGCCGGCCTCGTTCTGCTCACTGTGGCCCCCTGCACTGGAACAGTGGGGATCAGCATCGCCTGTCGTACCTGCCAGAAACCCAGAGAGAGCGGGGAAAAATGCCTCGCCCTTCGCTTAAAAACTATGCTACCGAGGAGGACCAAAGAGGGCACGATGTTTTCTCACAAGCACATCTCTGCTTCTAGGTATTCTCACTGGTACGAAAAGGGATTGTAAATGCTCTTGCCTTGCTAGCTCCGCTCGGAGTCAGTAATAAACGGTAGGAAATCATGTTCAACAGCACAGCTTTCTAAATGACAATTATTCATTATAAATCACTTTTTACATGTTGCTTCAAACACTGTTTCTCAAGAATAAGATCCCTCTGCAGTGAAATGCTCGGTGATTTTAATATGCAAACCTCCTACAGAGATGATGTCTCATTTTAATTATTGTTTCGGTTTAATGGGTTTTCATTAAATTAGAGGATAGAGCAATTACCAGGGTGAATAGCTAATGTTACAAAGGTAAGTTCCCATGACTATACAGCAAAAGCAGTCCTGCTAGAGAAGGTGGAAAAATAGCGTAATTCAATGTAAACTCTCCTTTTGTATGATGCAAAAGTACCCTGGCAATACGTGTTCATACATTGCTGTCACTTTGATATACATGTTTGTAAACTGGTTTACAACTAGGTCTCTCCTAACAAAATTAATCTAGCATTTAAAATTATATATATATATATATTTCATTCCTTTCAAGAAGCTATTGCAAACCCTATCCTAAAACTCTTTAATGCCAGGGACAGCAGAATTTTGAGCCAGTAAAGAAATCAAACAGAGACTACTTATCAAATCACAGTTTCTCCCCAACCAATACTTTAGTTGATTTAGTGGCTTGATGTCGGACTCTTCACTTCTTGAAAATTGGCCTGACTTGAACACTAGCTAGAATGACCACACTCATGTTAATTAAGTCGTTGTCGGGAGTCTAAGTCCTTTGTTTGCTCTATCAGCATATCAAACTGAACGGAATGGAAATCGAGTACTCTGGAACAAACAGAGCAGCAGACATCGCACAAGAGTTGGAAACGAATACGTGCCAAGACAGAAGGTGGCCACCTACACTTCTCAAGCCCCAGCGAGCAAAAGGTGCCCTTGGTGACAGAGAAAGCACAGCGGTGTAAAGCTGCAGCAAAGCCTACATTGAGAAACTGCCCCTCTTTCGCTGCATAGGGGTTTCATATCTCCAGGGCCCTTCCTTGTCTTTTTCCACTCAAATGGACAGAATGCCCAAGGAAAGCACTGGAGTCATCTCTCCAGCAGCAGAAAAATGAGTGGCAGGCCTGGGCATGCGCATAGCGCAGCAACTGATGCCATCTTCAAACCATTCGGCCAGTTACGGAGGAAAATCAGAAAACTGGAGTAAGCCAAACGGCTTTGCAACAAGCTTCCTGCTGAGAACAACGGTGATCGCCTTGCTGAGGCTGTTACTCACCCTGTTACTCAAGGCAGCCATTTTAACTTGTTCCAAATATTTTAAGCGGCTACTGAGCTCAGGTTTGCCTTCTCAGGTAGGCTCTGTTGTTTCCTCAAGGGACTCATGCTGAAATCAAGACTGTTGACAAACGCTTGATCCCTTAAATTAAATGCTTGGTAGAAATACTCCAGAAGTTACGCTACCACTAAAAGCACATAATCTACTCTTAAATCATGTGAGTTAATCAAATTACATGTGTTGTTAGTTAATTAGTTCAGGAGTCACTGATTATAACATCTTTTCCACCGTTTATCTTTATTAGATAAGGTATCACATCACTGTGACTATAAAGATTGCTATTTGCAAATTTGGAAAATAACAACAACATTTTAACAGAAAGAGCAGGGACTACGGTAGTAACACTGTCACGTTTGAACAGAGCCAGTGGCAATGTATGCAACATTGGGAAAAAGCAGTAACTGCTAAGAATCATTACCAATATGCTGTCCATTTTGCAGGAGTACTGTCCACTTCAGGGATCTATTTTAAGAGTATATGAAATGTTAATGTCACACAAAATAATGAGCCACCCAAAAATACTGTCTGTGTTCTAGCTTCATGCAAAAGCAAGCTAAGCATTTTTTTCCTCCCCTTCTACAAAACATTTTCAGGTATGCTCTAAGTCACAGACCCAAAGAATTTGAGACTACTTATAGTAGTAATATATAATAATATTATATAAAAATATATTATATATAGTAATATATAATAATATAATATAAAAAATTATAATATACACTGAACTTGACAAAACACGCTCTTGAGCTGCATTTGTTTAAAAGAAACTTAAGACGGTACCAGAAGGCAAGGAACATCTAGAACCAAAAATCAGATACAGAAGCCAAGATTTGCAAATAACTGCTAATTGTAGTTTGGACTCATTTCCTCCCACTATAACCCTTAGTGCGTTTGTAATCTAGAAACAAAAATTACGTTTCTTTAATAGAGCATGCAGAGAGATCGATCCATTTGTATTTTTTAAGCACTGTGTCATAATTCTAATTTCGCATTTAGCACTCTTCCTTCTTACAGGTAATAATAAATGCTGCTTATACTTTATGGCAAGAGTATTAAAAATAAACAGTAATACCAAGTACTTCTGAAGTGCTTTAGGATTCCTAAGTTTAACATGAAAATGACAGGTAGAGTCAAAAAGTAACCCATAACCTGCATTCATGAGGAATGAATGAACCTCATTCAAAAGAAATTTTAAGTACTAGATCCCACTGAAGCAGGACAGAAGCTGAATGCCTAAATTACTTTGACTCTGTTGGAAACCCCAGTCTAACTGCAACAAGGTCACACAGAAATCAGAATTTGCCTCCCTTAAAACCTGCATTCTTAAACATGTAAATCAAAATACTAGTTTTAAATAGTTCATTAATGGGGAACTTTCAGCAAAACAGAAACCTCTGACTCAGCTTCTTCACTTGCAGAGAGAGGTTACAACGTCTAATGCTACTTACGGCAGCTAACAGACCTGGCTACACCTACACAACAGTTTTAATTTCCAGTCCAGTAAAGCTTTTTATCACATGAATAATCCAACTGAAGGCAATGAAATTATCCGTAAAGTTCAAAGTAAGCATATGCTGAAGTGCTCTCTTGGTTCAAAAACTCCCAATGACTTGACACTCTAAATAGGGGGTTTTTTAATTACTTTTAAAGCATTTAGCTCATTTATTACTAAAATCTTATGTTTTTTCTTTATTCTTTATATACAATTTGCACAAGCATTAAACAAACGCGTTAACGCGTTTCATAAACTAATTCTTCCTTCTGTTTTCTTTCCCTCCGAAATATCACTTCCATGTTATTGCTAAAGCAAATTAAATTCCTGGATGTCTGTTTTATTTATTAACTGCATTATAATAGCATGAGGCATAATACATTTGTCAAAGCCCTTCTCTACTGAAGTATAATTTCTGCTGTCAGCCTCTTTACGTTTATATTCAATATTCTAGTTGTCTTTGTTTCTTGGAACACACATAAGCACACATTTATATATTCTCCCCAAATGTGTATAAATTCTATTTGTGAAGTGTTCCACACACCCCCAACAACGAATCATAAATACAGCTAACATACTTCGTAATTCTCCTCAAGTTTTAGACAAATTATTTGAGAGATTTTAGAATTTTCAAAAAATGTCACAATAATAACTGTTTTATCTTTTTACACCATAATTATGATCTGGAGCATTGCTTTTCTTATTTCACCCAAGCATACCACAACTCATGAATAAAATATGACAACTTTGATAGCATCCATTGCTGTGGGTTCATCCGTAACAGCAAACGTGCTTGGGGTACTAAGAGCTCCCTTTTGCTCCATAAGCCTTTGTTTCTGAAAATAGGCTTTTATTTAAATAGAATGCCACATGTGTCCCTCTTTTTCACATTTCTTGCCGCTAGCAGTAACACCAGCAATAATGTTTACTTTTTTTTTTTTTTTTTTTAATGACTACGTTTTGAAACAATTAGGATGGCATGAAGCTAGAAAAGCAGAATATCCCATCTGAAAGCTGGTACTCGCAAGACATCAAAAAACATTAAAAGCACTGCCAACATCAGAGAACAAAAGGCTAACACAGAGGACTGTGACTTTTAAATGTGTGGGCAATACTATTATAAAAAAGAAACTTAATTTTCTTCTGGCTTCATAATTAATTACGATGAAGTAAACCTAAACAACTTCCACCATTTCCCTAATAAGATTACTGTAACTAATACTGCACAGAGTCCTCCCACCACAACTTGTCAGTAGATTCCCTTTAAAGGAAGACTTGGGCTAAAATGCGGTACGTGTGGTTTCCAAATCATCGGCATTTACCAAATTACTCTACAAATATCATGTTTTAAGGCCGTGCTGCTTCACTTTCCAAACCGCATGATGAACATCCACAGAGACCTCCACAGACCAAGAAAAATCACAACACACACACACACAAACCCCACTCTCCTCCCACACATCTTGGCATTGTTATTTTCCCCAGTCCCCACGAATAGGCTTTAAAATTTCAACATTGTTATGCACAATGAGCCAAGTGGAGAGAGAGAAGCAGAGGCAGGTCTGAATGCCATCCATAGATAGTCTTTCATCATAGAAGCAATGAGTATTTAACCTCCAAGTTCCAGTTTTATACATGCTGTGCTCTCAGAGCATCTTTGCTAGCTTCCAGTTTACAAAAGATAAAAAAATGAGAAGGGAAAAAAAGAAAAAGAAAAAAGAAAAGAAGGGGGGACACAACACAGAACTAAGCTTCACAACCCAAACCTGTCTGCTGTAGGAGGTGTCTGTTCCTACTGATGCCAAATGGAAAACTCTCAGCTTCAGAGGGAGGAGTCACCCATATGTGCAAGGGGAGGACAGACTCAGTAAAATAATCCATGCAGCTGCAGTGATCCTATATTATTTTTTCCTATTTATAGCACAGAGGACCAATGGGAAACTCAGCTATAACTATGCAAGAAATGTTATCACGCAAGGAGGGAGGATGTGGGGACAGAAAGCCTGTATGAGAGATTTTTAGGAAACCAAAACATCAGCGCTCAGCTACAGTATTTACCGCTCCAAAATAGTGAGTCACAGATCCCGGTTGTCAGAATTACAGAACCAACTTTGCTCTTTTAGCAGACATGCAACCCACGTAATGAAGGATTTAAATCAATGTTTTAGTGGACATCAGGTGCCAGAAACAATTTTTCTGTCCACTCCAAAAAAAAAAAAAAAAATCTACTGTTCTGTATTTTGTATCATTGTATAGGCCACAAAGGCAAGGCAATCACATGATAATAATGCCATAAACCAGCACAGTATGACATGATTACTTCACACCATTTATGTGGCAAAAATGAAAACTAAGAGAAAAAATGTCCCCCTTGTGTCATTTATACATCCTCGCTGCAGGTGGCAAGATTAATCTAGAATTTGGCATAGAAGAAGTAGGTTGAGGCCTCAAGTAGCATCTAATTTTTATTCCTGATAGGTAGTTCAAGACAGCAGGGTTTTTCACCACAGGAAATGGTCCATGCCTGGCTCTTGTATTAGGTCTGATTATATCTGCCTTTGTGTACTTTTTAAAGGTACAAAATCTTAAAAAAATAAATTTCTAAAAAAAATCATTGTATGTGTTTAAATTCACGTAATTTCAAATAACACCACTTCCTTTTAGGCAAAAGATGTAGCTCTGTTTAGAAGTAATTTAATCAAGTAGGACGAGAGTAGATATTCTTATCAAATGGGTATTAACACATTTCTACTAAAATTGCTTTAAAAATTAAGAGATCCCTCCTGGAGTCAAAGTCAACCTTAATGGAGCACTTTGTTTCATTGCCTACAGTGGGAACCCAGTTCTTCAGCATTGCCTTTCCCTCCCTTTGCATTTCAAGCAGTTTTAACTCAGCAGTGCCAAGTAATGCTCCGATTCTCCTCTCTTTTACCCCAGCATCTGTCCAGCGACCTGGACTTGCAGTATCAGGTGCAGGGACTTCCCTGACCTTGGGCAAGATTCTCCACCCAGGGATACCCAGCGCTGCGCAGGGACTCACCTCAAGGCAGCACAACTCAAGTACCGACTCCGCTTCACCTCAACTTCCCGGGGCTCTGACTAGCACACGGGCCTGTTTGACGAGATGTTATAGAACAATATTCTTACTGCAGTTTAATACTCATTTACCAAACAAGAAGTCAAAACCTGGTTACTTGCAGTATGATATGTCTTAACAGTATCAGTTCGCTAAAATCCTTTGCAGGAAAAAGACAATTTTTGTCATACTTCTGTTCTGATGAAGATACAAGAAACTCAAACAGTTATTCTTACTCTTATCTAAATGGATTTACTTTCATTGTAAGGGCCTAGATGCTCACACGGTGTGGGAGCATGCAACACTTAATAGCGGCATCAGAAACTAATTTCTGCATCCCACTCTCTGCCCACTGAAGAGCAGAGACCTTTTGTTTCCTTTCTGCTTATCTTCATTACAGGACTTTGTCAACAGGTTGCCAGAAGCATTCGAAGCTTTTAGTATACTACAGAAACACCGAAGTGCTTATCCCGCTTCCCCTCTGTACTTACCACCGTGGCAATGAAGATAGACAAGTAGCACAATTATTGTCTCCCAGGAAAGCAAAAATAACTACCAAGGACAGAGGTAATGTGTCCTCAGAATTCTTCCCTAATCATTACAGACATGATGGGAAACACAAAAAATGTCAAGTAACAGAAGGCAGCATGACAACGTTCGGGGAAAAAAAAAAAAAAAAGTAGAAATTGGTCACTGGCATTTAATGTGACTAGGTTTCTATTTTAGTCTACACTTACTCAGGGGAGGAGGGGCAGGGGTGTTGGAAACAATGGATAAGGAACAAGAAATTCGGCGAGGATTTACAAGTTAAACCTTCATATCAATATGCTGGATAATTTTACTCCTAGACAGGTTTCTAACATAATT
The DNA here is from genome assembly GCA_025311575.1 of Elanoides forficatus. Classification (NCBI taxonomy): domain Eukaryota; kingdom Metazoa; phylum Chordata; class Aves; order Accipitriformes; family Accipitridae; genus Elanoides; species Elanoides forficatus. The sequence continues at coordinate 25,295,393 of JAOBAS010000020.1, forward strand.
CAGACATCAAACAAGAGTGGAAACAGCCAACATTGGATAGGTATATATGAGTATTTTAAAAACTAATTCTGGAAACTGACAAAGTTAACAGTAGTTTATGTATCTTCAAAGCCTCGAAACATTGTTCAATAATTATGTCCCAAGTGATCGTTAATTTCCTCCATTGAAGATGATTCATCTCGCTTATCCCCTCCTAGCTCATTGTATTCCAGCTCCAGATCATTTCTCTCTTCTGAAAATGGTCAGTTTTGCAAAGGAAAAAAAACTACTTAGGCTAATGATTTCATTGCCAAAAAAACCCCAAGAATTACCTTGTGTATACAAAACACATTAAAACATCAGCTATATTTAAAAAACAAATATAAATGAGAAGTTAGACAGATGTTACGGTTAAAGTCTCAGAGGCAAACCTTGCTCAACCCTCCGGGGATGCGCATTCCAACACTGGTTCTTAATTACAGGATCACACACCAGCTTTCCAGAGGGCCCCTGTCTCAGTCAGTGCACAAAGTAAAGAACAAAGAGCAAAAAATAAATATTTAACAAACAAGGATCTGAAGTTTTGCTTGATTTTTATTGTTCAAGGCTCACCTTGAACAGTATATCTACCGTATTCAAATCCTCTGAAGACAGAACAGACCATGACCAAGTTAATTATTGCACCATAGTATCTGAGACCTCTACAAATATTAATGAATTCTTTTCACACCACTGTTGTTACAGGACAGGGCATTAGTACCTCAACTTTACAGGTGAACAACCAAAGCACAGCAGAATTAAGGTTCTAATAAAAAAACTAATAAAAAACCCCCACATTATCCAAGTTGTAGCCTGCAAAAACATTTGTTAAAAATTCGCACGCATCACAGATACTTTACAGCACTACTAAATCTGAACTTCCAGGGCTTTTCCCTATTATGCTGCCCTAATGCAAACCTACCGTAAGCAAAACTTTCCCCAGTCCTACGCACCTAGTCCAAGACTGCAGCCCTCGCATTTGCCATTGAGGCCCTAGCTCCTTGCCTCTCTCTCCAGGCTGCATCTCCCAGACGCCGTCCGTGGCTCCCCTTACCGTGCTCTTCAGCCCTGCACCTCGCTCCCTTCCCCTGAGTCCTTGTAGTGTCCACGTCCCAGCTTCTCTGCCGGGCCATCACCCGCTCCCTTCTTGGCCTCCAGCTCCTCACCCCAGCTGTTTCGCTTCTCCCCCCTCCACCTGAGGCCTAGTTTCTTAGCCCTGCCTGTCACAGTTAATCTCAGCCGACTGCTGCTCCCCACCCACTGCCCAGCACCAGTCTGGATCCTCTCAGGGGAGCCCACTCACCCCAACTATATTACTGTCACTTTACATACCCAGTCCTCGCCATTAAATTTCCAGCTTTATTTCCCTCTCCTTTCCAGCTTTCAGAGAGGTCTGGGAAGGAAAGGAGGAAAGCAAGAGAAGCACCAGAAATCCCAAAAAGAGATTAAGACCTTGCTCTCTGTCCTGCTGATGGACACAAGCACAGAAACCATTCCTGTCAGAGAAGTCACGCTTCCCTCCATCCTCTTGGGTGCAGCCAGCCCAGCTGCCGATATCTTAACTCTTATTTTAGCAGCGCTTTCAAAAGCAGCTTTGACAATGGGCTGAAAGCAGTGAGAGAACTCTAGCAACTCTCTAGGATGGCGGGAAGCTGCCACAGCTCCTAAGGGCCAAGCTGGAGCTCATAAAAGCAGGAGGACCATCCCAAGGGATAAGTGCGGAGGACGGGTGAGGATCCCGCTTTCCTGAGGTCTGGGCTGGGCCCTATTTCTCACCGCCTCATAAACCTCCATCCCAGAGGAAGACATATGCTGGCCTGGTCCCCACCATCTCCGTGCAACCGCAGGTCATGAGCCACCACTACGAGCGAGCAGAGGTGCCCGTCACTGCCTTCAGAGCCAGTCAGCCCTGAAAGTGGATCAGCTTTGAGTAAACCATGGATCCTGCTGTCCTCCAGGGAGAGGAGGATCTCAGAAGGGAGGTCTCAGCGGAAAGAGAAGGGAAATAGATCAAAACCTAGCACCGAGGAAGCAGCAATGCCCGAAATCTCACCACATGATCGGGGCGAAAGGCTGACCCACACCTCAGAGGTAGGTGCTATTTTCGTTTACACATACACAGGCTTTTTATTTGACAGCAGCTACCTCTCCCTCCTGAGGTCCCAGGAACCCGGGACAGGCACCCCACAGGCAAACACAGGGTAAAACCCCAAATTCACCCTGCCCCTGTGGAAATCGGCTCAGGTCTGCACAACAGGGCACATAACCAGGGGAAAAAACCTCACTCTTCCCTTTTAAAAAAAGAAAGCTCACAAGTTCAAGGAGCTTGCAGAGTTTCCATGAAGAGATACCTGTAGCGTGCGGTGAGGTGCAGGGCGTCTCTGTGAGGAGAGGCGGGAACTGCCCCGGGCCGGACATGGCCGGTTCCAGCTGGTTCCAACCGCCTCACCTCAGGGCACAGCCCAGCCCCTCGTCCTGGCTGGCGGCACCTCAGGGAAAGCATATTTTAAAAGGGAATAAAACAACCCATCCGGCTGGAAGGAAGCAGCGAGCGGCTGCGCAGGCACTCGGCTGCGAGCCCAGGTGGGCGACGGGCAATCCCTGGTTAAAAAAAAAAGAAAAGAAAAAAAAAGAAAGAAAAAGAAATTTTAAAAAAAAAAAAAAATGGTCCTTTCCTTTCCAACAGCACAAGGGTTGTCGTCTGCTTTGCCAACTGCACCTAAGCACACGGACACCGGCAGCCCGGGGACGTGTACCCAGAGGCTCTGCATCACTGCTGCCCCAAAACCTCCCAGCATGCCAGCAAGACAGGATATTCAGATATCAGCGGGCATGGAAAAGGTACTAGAGCTACTCTCTTTTACAACAGCTGAAGGCAGCACAAAGATTTTGAGCCACCCATGTCGTGCCGTCCTAATTTTTCTGCTACCGTTAAGATTTCTGCTCTGTAAAAACGATACTGCTTATACTTACTATTTGCTATAAACCTACCAGGAGAGATCGCACAGAAAGCAACGACTCTCGTTGCATTCTCTCATGTAAAGAGGGACTGACACCCTGAACTCCAAAATTAAAGTTTATTATCTCTCCTACTCACCACAGACCTCCCTGCTGTCCACCCCAGGAAGAGCAATTGCAAGTTTCATCTTGGAGCCATTATCTGCTGTCCCTCATTCAGTCCCTGCTCTTCTCTGGGCTCTGCAGCTCGCGCACCTTGCACGTTATGCTGGCGTAACTGAGCTTTAACACTTGAAGTGGATTAAAACCTTAGCCATGGCACAGAGGTCACCGAGACTCGGGCGAGATGTTCACACACAGATGAATGACGGCAGCAGCCTACTCACCTGGCCTTTGAATTTACTGAGCGCACCTCAGTGCTCAGCTCCTGCCCCACACTCATAGCCAGGGCATAACGAGCGTATCCTGAAGACCGTTCTAGCAGCAGCAGAGATAAAGTTCCTGATATAAAGGGTACGTGCCCACTCCTGACCACAAGATCAACTTCTGCATTTTTCCTTATCCAACCAATCTCCGAGTGTAGCAAAGCCGGCTAGCGATCAAAGCCCTTCAACTTTGGCACTGCAAAAGCTGACTTCTAGGACTCCGACTCCTCGAGTGGGATCTGGAAACACCTCTACTCTCTAAGCGAGGAATTACCAAGTCAAGGAGGAAGGTGTTGAAAAAAAATCAGGACCCGTAACACGCTGAGAGGAAACACCGACAGGGAGCGTTGTACAGCATCTGGAAGCTCAAGCGAGTCTGCTGGGAGGCACCTCTACCCGCCTTGGGACTGCAGCTTTGCTCTCTCTTTTGACCTGAAGCAGGATGGCCCTTTTGTTTCAGGAACTCAACACAATTCACTCTTTTCTCACAAAACCATTGCCTCTCTCTGTGCTTTAAGATACTTGTTATTCTTTCACCATTCCTGTCGGAGCCACGACTGTACAGAAGACAACTCGGCAGTCACTATTACAAAGTGGGGAGAAGAAGCACGACTGAACTCTGTGCTGCAGGAGGCGCGGGCTGGGTGTTTCTCTTATAAATCCAGTGGTTGTTTAATAAAAGTAAAGAAACGGTCAAGGAAGAAAGGACTACATATAGCTACACTTTTAACAGTACGTGGTGGTTTATTTTACTGAGTGCTATACATAGTAAAAAGACCATTACTAATTTAAAGACTAAGTTGAAAAATACTGCCAGATTGCTAGGAAAGGAAACAGCAAAGCCTTCATAAACTTCTTGGGGGAACTACTTTATATGTAAAGGCTTTAAGCCTCTGTTAGCTCAAAAGAGATGTTGAGAGAAGAAGAATTAAAAAGAAATGGGCATAGCTGACAGGCTGTAAAAGGAATAAAATTTTACTTCCCCAACGAGAACTGAGCACAGAACAGAAGTCAGACTGGTTAAAGTAATCACATCATGTAACAGCTAGGCTAAAAATTGGGCTCAGTCTACCTAGAACAGGACAATCATTTAAGTGCCTCCTGTTGCCTTATTTATAACGAGAGCCCTTCTCTGCCACTGAACTCAAGATCCTGCTGAGGTTTCCACCTACAGGGTCAAAACAAGACCTGCTTCCCTGCCGTCTGAAACATAGAAGAGGACTGAGCCCCACTAAGTGAGCCATGGCTCAGCGTTTCTTCATGTACTAAAATTTATACTACAATCCTGTTCGAGGAATTTTAGTATCATTCTGTCACGTTTGTAAGATACTATTTACAGACGTTTTTTCGCTCAACGTTTGTAAGATGTTATTGTAATGCATTAGGTGGACAATTAATATTTTCAATACGTTTCTTTCAGGTAGATTTCCCACCCACTCCCAGAACTGTTTCCTCGAATTCTTTGGACTCCTGGTTGGAGGTGAGGAGATGTGAGGTCAGACACCAGGATCTTGGGTGCCCCATTCCCCAAGAGCACTCTAGTCAAGCATCTCCACTCTCCTTCCTTAGTCTCTTCGTGCTAGAGCAACCCATCTGGACACAGAGACTTTTTTCCACACTCTTGTTCATATAAATAAAAGACAACTAATTAAGACACCATAATGTTGGGAATCTTAAGAGTCAGGCTGTTTGCAGAATTGCAATTACGAGTTATGTATCTACATTTCATCTAATCCACACTGTCAGCACTTACACTGCTTTTTGGATTCCCTCATCCCCATTTCACAGAGAATGGAACTGAAACACACAAATAATGGAACTGATCAATCAAAAATCCAGCTGAAATACTCTAATAATCAAAGTCCATGCCCAACAGGACCACTCAGATGACTACACTTAATTATAGGTTTCTGTGCTTTTCTGAATTAGGAACAGATTTGCTTGCCCAAAGGCAACCCACTCTCTCAATTGCCACTTTGGTTCTATCACGCTGTCACACAATTTGCAACAGAGCTGAATTTGTTTCTCTGCTTGTAAAGCTGCTTCACAAGGAAATCAGAGTTTCAGCTTGTATTGGCTTTGTGTGGCAAGGTTTTGGTAGTGGGAGGGTTACAGGGATGGCTTCTGTAAGAAGCTGCCGGAAGCTTCCCCTGTATCTGACAGAGCCAATGCCAGCCGGCTCTAACTTGGACCCGCCGCCGGCCAAGGCTGCAACCATCAGCAACAGTGGTAACGCCTCTGTGATAACATTTTTAAGAACAAAAAATAGTTGTTGGGACAGACAGAAATGGCAGCGGGAGAGAGAGTGAGAACATGTAAGAGAAACAACCCTGCAGACCCCCCGGTCAGTGCAGAAGGAGGGGGAGGAGATGCTCTAGGCACCGGAGCAGAGATTCCCCTGCAGCCCGTGGTGATGAAGACCGTGGTGAGGCAGGCTGTGTCCCTGCAGCCCAGGGAGGCCCACGGGGGAGCAGATCTCCACCTGCAGCCCGGGGAGGAC
>JAOBAS010000020.1:25310176-25324269 GCA_025311575.1 Elanoides forficatus
AAGCCATTTAAGCCCCACCACCACCACCACCACCACCACCACCACCACCACCCCCCACTTCCCTCCTGTGGGGTTTACGCGGGGAGCGGAGGCCGGCGGAGAAGACCCGGGTCTTCAGCCCCGAACGGTGAATTCCCCACGGGCCAGGCCGCCGCAGCCGCGGGTGGGTGCGCGGTGGGGCCGCGCGGCTCTGCGTCGCCTCCTCGTCGCCGTCGGCATGAAAATAGTAAGCGTCGAGCCGTATTAACTATTTAGTCTTGGTAATAATTCATGCCCGGTATGAATAAACAAAAAGAAGTTCTGGGACGTAGTGTGGAATTCTGTAGCGTTCACTCAGGCTTCTGGCGTGTCCTTGCTCGACTCGCTTAACTGCTCTTTCATGCCTCTAAAGTGTGAAGGAGAGGTAAAGTATTTAAAGCTACTTGTGAGTCATCTTGAGAAGCTGCTCTGATGGCGGTTTTAAAACCTGTCTTCAGATATTTCTTCCCTCCAGCCTTTAATGAGGCTCCATCCTTGGCAAGGAGCAGACCACCACACACATGGACTATATGCCATGACTCTCCCCACAGAACACCTGATTTCAAGTCATGGTAGAACACCTGATTTAAATTCGAAGCAGAGATTACAGGCCCCAGATCAAGTTCCCATCCCACTCAACAGGAGCAGAGTGAGGTTTCCAGCTGATGTAGCTTTGTCACTGTTCAAATCAAGCCCTTTCAGCTGTAAAGCGGGAGGATCCTCCTCTCTGCTGCCTCTCCTCATCACGTCGTGGTTTGGTTCTGCACCACGCAAATTCCAGCCATCTTAAATGTAAAATAATAAGCTGTACGTTTGGATACAGTAAGGGTGACACCAAAAAACTCATGCCCATCTCAGGGGGCAGTTGTATTCGCACACCTTTACATTAGCAGGGGCAAAGAGTATAACTCGGTTGCCTAACTACTTAATTAGTAAAGTCTCTGAAAACAGCTGTTGCTGGCTGCAAGCGAGGTAACGCACTCCAGGAAGTCTCTGGGGTGGTCATTCCTAAAAGCATCTCAGTAATTTACCTCCAGTGCACCAAAAGAGCTTTTACTCACATATAACTTTCTATCTTCCTACTTTTGTTGAGGTTGCCATGTTATTAGCACCACTCTCAACCCTGGGGCATGGGGAAAAGTATAGGCATGGTATACAAGTATATGTGTGTGCATACATGGAGGTATATCCATGGCAGCAAGAAAAAGAGGCAATGGTACATCAGCAGGTGAAGACGCACCCTTCTATCCCACCATGATAAAATCATTTTTCTGCATAGTATTTACTCTCTGATTTAAGAGGAGATTTCTTTCTGTGAAATAGGTCTTTACGTCCAATTCATGTTAGCTTAGCTATGTTTGTGCTTATCTGGTAGTAAAAGCAGGGTTTATCTACACACAGAATTGAATGTAATTCAACTCCTGTTTTCCATTTTCCACTTGGTGGAAGTCTTTTGTGGATATGCAGTTTAAACTGGTCGTAGACAGATTCTTACACAGACCAGTTATTAGCTTAACCTAAATCTGTATTAAATGCTATTTTAAAAAATTACTGTGGGTACCTACAAAAATTTGCACCGAGTTATCAGCTTTAAAGCCCGGCTTCAAACACATCTTGAACAACCTCATGGATAAAAGAATGCTCGAATCATTCTCGACGCGTTCTTCTGTTGATCAGAAACATCCAAAAAGCCCACAGGCACTGCAAAAAATCACACATGCAACTTGGCAGGAAGCGCTCTCAACAGAGCTGGTCCCACAAACGTGGGTCCTCCTACAGCCCAGCTCAGCGCCCAAATGATCGCACACTGGGAGAGCATTAGTAGTCTTACAAGCATTTTCAGCTGTCCATATTAGAAAAGGAGAGGACAAATGGATGGACAAAAAAAACCTAAAAAATCACATTCTCCCAGTCAATACTATTCTTACACCTCCTCTAATGGCAACAAATCATCCTCCTTTATCACCAAAAAATCCGATACTCTGATATGATCTTGTTGGAAGTATAAATAGCTGAAAGGCATGACATTGAGATAAGAATTAAAACTGTGTTCCTGAACATTCTTAGCAATTAAAAAAAAAAAAAAAATCTGATGGCACTTTTGCAAGAGTAAAGCGTTAGTCCTGGCAAGCTAGCTGGATTTCAGCTCAGATAGAATTCCTGTGAAAGATTGTTCTTGCACTCTCGATTGGACATTGAATGCTTCTTGATTTTGACCTAAATTATGGTGATGTCGCTAACTGTGTGGTGTTAAACCGTTAGTCCTGCCAACCGCAAAGCTTGTGGCATTTTGTAGTTTGATGAAGTATTTTTGACTAGGCCCAGTATCTCTCAGACCAGTTGTAAGGTTGTTTGGGTGCCTTAGACAAAAAGCAATTAAAAGTCTTAAGTGTTACTTTAAGCGTAGCTGAACGCGTGGACTCGGGTGCCAGCTGAACTGCAAAAGCTTGAAAACAGCAGTGTTTCCACCTGAAAAAAAAAAAAAAAAAAACTGCCTCCTAGCTCATGGGATAGAAAAATCTCCTCGATTCACAGCTAAGGCTGGCATCCCTGGAAAGCCTGGCTCCGAAGGGATACTCGCATTCCATACAGGCAAAGTGTTCTTCGCAGCCAGCAGAGGGCAAGGATTAACAGCAGCACTTACACCTAAACACTAAGAAAAAAAGTAGATGTAAAGGGAGGGGAAGGACACTATATGCCATACCTATCCTACCAACTGGTACGTGGTCGTAAAGGACTATATAATATCAGTCCAATAGGCTGAAAGTATCCGTGTTAAGGCTTATAATTACATAAATACTTAACAAATGCACCAGAACGAGGCCTTACAAAGAAAAATCCTTTGTCTACTTCTGTACTCAGTCAGGGAACAATACCTACTGCTTTTTTTTTTTTTTTCATTCCCAAATGCATGGTTAGCTCACGTTTGAAGATTGCAAAGTCTAAATTCAATTTTATAACTGATTAATCTACTAGGTTGGTATAAGATGTGCCCTTCAGTCTACACTCTGACCACAGGAATTTCAGTATCTGAAACAGTAAAACTATTTCAAACTAAACACATCTGCTAGTACTGCAATAGAAGATACCCCTATCCTCTAGTCATTTTAAGTAATGTACATTGGTTTAAAGCATGGCCTAGGTGAATCCATACAACCAAGTTAGCAGGACACAGCTTTTTATCTGTTCCCCTCAAGTTTAAAGACTTAAAGCAATAGTGCCTAATGGTGACAGCAAAGGACTGCCTCTTACTCCAAAATCAATGTGTTGTGTCATTGACTCGCACAGGTTGACCCTGGAGATTTGACAAATTCCACGTGCCTCAGTTTTTCCTCCTGAAAAGGGGACTACTAACCACACTTACCCATCTCTCAGGACTCTTACAGTGCTCGCTGGTAAACTTCAGACTTCTCCAGGATGTAATCTGCGCTATACGTGCAAAGAATTACTGTAGTCCTCCATTATTAATTAGGTCCTGCCATCTGCTTCATCTGCACGTACACATCGCAGAGAAATGCAAGATTACAGGCAAAACACAGTACTTTTTGAGGGGGGAATTGATTACCAGAATTGCTGAAACAGTCCTGCCACATAGCTATTGGGCTGTCTTCAGGAGTAGGCCCTTGCCTGGAATCGCTGTCTCGCTCTTGGCCCTACGCTAGTATCTCTTGTGTTACCACATTTGATGCCGCACTGTGATCGGACATCACACTTCAGCTACTGAGTTTGGGGAAAGCTTGTCAAAAGCTCTTGTCTGCCAACAACTAAACTGCTTGGATCGGTCCCATTTCCATGGCAGGCTGCTGGGAAGGGAAGAACCTGCTTACCGCATCGGTACCGTGGCACATCGCCCTCACTGCGCCGCAGGAATTCAGCTTTGAACGCAAAGTACGATAACGTCAGGAACCGTGTCCTCACTCTTTCCTTCTTTGCTTGCTCTTCCCTTACATCCCTCATTTGCATCTCCAGCTGATATGAACCTCTACCTTTTTTAACAGTTCAACAACATTTGGGATGATTGAATTGATAGGATAAGAAGGATTTAAGGAAATCCAGCTGGTCCTCTGATAAGCAATCAATTATTCCACAAGCTACAGAGCACTCAAATAGTTAAGAATCCAACCATTTAATTGATACTTGTTTCTGCAGCTGTGCGATTCCTCCATTTCCCAAGAGGGCTGTTTCCAGATGCTACTCAAGGTTTCTAACAATCAAATGGATCAATTCTGCAGAAACCTTAAGGCTGCATGTTGAGTAAGAATGATGTTTGTGGTGTGTTATTGGGGAAGGAGGCAGCAGAAAAAGAGACATTTCATTCACCAGAAGAATGTTGACGAATTTTCTGTTTTAAACACTGGACATTTATTTAGAGTCTTTAGAGCCCATACATTATTGAATAATTTTAATTTATCACATCCAAATATAATAGGCAAATATATAATACAATAAATTGCATTTGTACACATAAATACAAAATCTGAGGTAGGGCCTCAAGAATAATGATTTCTTAAATGAATAACATACAGCATTGTAATATGCACTACATGAGATATATATGATGCATCCATTGTAACATAATATATCTTCTCCACGTACAGCTAATGAAAAAATTATAATGACCTGGTTAGGGTACAAATCTTTATCCATAGGCAGCAGTACCCCATAGAATGCCTGTAAATATATATATATATATTTATATATATGACATTACGCAAGTAATTAAGATTTAACCCATCAGCGATGGGTCCGTAATAAAGTGCCATAGGACACAGGGCGCAAATTCTCAGCTGGCGTAAATTGTCACAGCTCCAAACAAAGCTGTGACAATTTATACCAGCTAAGCATCTACCTTACAAGGTAATACTACATAATATAAATGACAGATAACAACAGATTTTAGTCGATCAATAGTTTTCTTAACAATGGAAGATAGCTATAAGGCAAATGGTTACCTGAAGATGTATTTAAATATTATGGGCAAATAATAATATTTCTAGCAATAAGGTCCAGCCCGGTTCTCACATTATGTTAAACCCATCAGGAAAACCTTCTGTCTTTGGTGATAGGCTGCCTGAGGGTGACAAAGGCAGAAACCCCAAATACAATACCCCTCCCCTCCCCCCTCGAGTCGTCAACCTGAGTCCCTCGGGAATATCAAGCTCTGACCATTTTACAGGTATCTTATGTGCACACCATTTCACGACAAACTGAGAAACAAGTGTCTCTTACAACAGCGTTACTAGCAGAACAGCGCGGCTTTCTGGGATGCCACTTGCTGAAGCTCTGCAGCCTGCAACCCACAATCCCTACAAGTCTGTCTTTGATTGCAAGAAGTGGAGCTGCAGAATAAGAAACCAATAGGAAACTAATGTCTGCCATAACTAAGCAATTGTTTTAACACAGGCAACAAGAAATCATATTATCCATACAACTGTACATATATTCAAAAAGACCAAAGGCATTTAAAGTAAATCAGGCATTGGAATTTCATGGTAAGAGAAAGCCACACAGTGTATCGGAAACAATGATCTTCAGTGCTGAGGCACATCTAATGCGGTCAGTGGAGCAGAACCTAATCAAAAAACTACTTTGACCCAATTGAAACATCATATAAAGACAATATAAGTCTTTCTCAATTAAAGGTCATTTTGTTAAACCCTTCTTTTGGAAACAAAAGTGCTGCCGTGTCTAGCTGAAACACAGGTTTTGAACATTGCATATTAAAAACACTAGGAAGACCCCAAAAAATTTGAAGATGGCAAGCATTTGCATTAGGTATAATCTTTAATGCATACAATAATGCATCTCAGCTCACCCAGAAATTCAATTTCATTTCAAAGAAAAAAAATATGCAACATAACTAATTTCACCAAATTTGAACATTTTTTACTCACAAGATAGATAGATCTGCAAATACGTACATCACATTTTTACTAATATGGCTTTTTCCCCTCCTTTTTTTTTTTTTTTTAAGTATCTTTACTGGTATTTAATTAGTTACTAAATTTATTTTTAGAAAATTATCAAAGTACATGCAAACTTTTCCTAGAACATGGTAAATGAAGTGCATTCTCAAACTTCAAGGTTACTTCTTATTTAAAGAAGACACTGCTGGTTAATTTAATCTCAACATTCAGATTTGGCCAGTAAAATACTTCAGAAAAAAGCCTAATGTGGAAAAAAAAAATTGAAAAAATCTGCTTTTAACATACACAGTGAAAACTTCATATCTTCTGAAATTTTTGTATGCATTTCTGCCCCCTCTCCTAATGGTTTTGCAAGCCTAGTAATGGAGGTCAAAGCTGAAGATGAATACCAGCTAGAACAAAATCGCTATCATCTGTTTTCAGTTTCAAAGTCACGCCTAATCCTGTGCTAATGACTTAGCAGGCACAGGAACAACATCTAAATTAAAAGCAAGCAGATTAATTACATAAATCATGGAAAGCAATTCAATTTTTCATATGCGTTCTGCTTTGGTAATCCAAGCCAAAGAAAAAAATACCATAACCTAGCAGTATTCCTTCAAATGATATCTCTTTTGTATTTAAGGTAGACAGTAACTGACATCCTTACACTGAGGTAATTTTATTGCAATTAGTTAATCCCAGTTCCAATGCATGTCCTGAGACAAGTTAGTAAGTGAAAGGATTCAGAACTGTTAAGCGATTTGAGCGTGGAGGTGGGGGTTTTTTTTAAAGAGAAACAAACCTACGGATATTTTTTATTTTTTTTTTATCACAGTAGTAGTGAAGAAAAACTGGCCCGAACTCCAAAAATCAAACCAAGGTGCTAGGTAATATTGGTAAAGAGAGGCCTAAAGCCATTTCTCCTGACAAAAATACCTAATTCCCACTAGAGGTGCTGACTTCGGTTCCTTTCTTCACCCCGAGAAAGGCCCCTCAGCCCCATGTAGATGTGGCGGCCAAATTTCCAGCTCGTCTTTACGGACTTTCGTCACATCAACCAGAGCATGGCTTCTCAAACCTGCCTCTGCCAGGAAAATAAAAGCCAGAAGTAAGAACAGCAAGCCCCTCATTCGACTAGCGGGTGAAGCTGAAAGAAGGGGGCACAGCTTTAAGGCAGAGAAGCTCACGGAAAGGTCCCGTCTTGCCACTGTGCGAGACGGGGACCAACAGAGCCCGTGGAGTGGGGATTCACAGGGGCCAGCACAAAACGTTGCAAAATCTGCCCTTGCTTCGCTCGGTGACAACCCCTGATGGTGCTTCGCTTGTCCTGCGTGAGGATTAAAGGTCTCCAGCAGTGCCTAGAACTGGCAACACTAATTGCCCCGTGGAAGAGGAAGTTCAGCAAAATGATTAATATATTTAATATACATATATATATACACACACACACACAGAGATTGAAAATAAGTTAACAGTTTGTGGAAGTGTCACATTAAGGTTTAGGTTTTGTTTTGTTTTCTTCAACAGGATGAAACAACACATCTACTGATTTACGGACACACGTTAACTGAAGGTTTACCTGAGACCCTGTAATATGAAGACAGACAGACAAAAGAAGGGGATAGAAACCATCCCCTGAAAGGAAAGAACATTTACTGGCTACTACAGTAGTGTGTGTGGGGAGGGAAAAAACAGGCTAAACTACTCTAAGCTCACCATCTCTACACTGATTGATAAGATATTTATAGGGACATAAAGCATCACTAGTACACACTACATGAACACTGGTCACCGTTAAAAAATATCATATATGTATGTATAGGATATAACAAGATAGTAAAGGTTACAGTTTTGCCAATTATTGAAGATATATTTTTCTCCCTCATTCTATTGCATTTACAGCAAGTCGGGCTAATTTTTTATTCAGGTAAATAAATGTACTCTTATTCAAAAGCTCTATTTTTACTCTGCCCAGTAGGTAACAAAACTATGTAAGTCTAGCATTCATATCACCACTTATATCCGATTTCTAAAATGTAATGATTTAGAATGTCCTATTGCTGCGCAATATTATAACGGCCATCTACCAAATTGTCCTCTCCCCCAACCCTCGCGTTTCGTCTATCTAACGTTGCATCCGTGTGGATGACTGCAGCCGTTAATTGTTGTGATTTTGGTGGGGGTTTTTATTTAATGAAAATTATTTAAATGCAAAAAAACCAAAACAAAAAACCACCCCTATGTACATTTCAGAGAGAACATTGCTTTGAAGAATTTCCGTGCTATATATATAATATATAGACAAGTGGGGTTCTGCTATTTCCCCATTGGCTGAAAGAGAAGAATACATCATCTAGAGGTTATATAAAGATGTTTATAGGAGAATGAATGGGGAGTCACAAAGTTGAACAACACATCTAGCTTCTAATAACTGTTGTCAGGTGGTAACTAGACTACACTTACCACTGTAAGAATACAAAGTTAGGCACAAATTATATGATGGCTTCTTGAGGAGATACTGTAAACAAAAGCAGAGAAACAAGGAAAACCATGTTCAGAGTACTGGAGTGAAGCGAATAAAGCCATAGCTGCACTTAATGTGGAGCAAGGTTTCAGACACTCCCTATAACTGAGGCATTTTTAATTTAAATGACAAGTATCAAATTATCAAAAGAAAGGTATGACAGTACTTTAAACAGTGATGCCCATACCCCTCAGCCTGGCACCATTTCCAAACTACTTCTAGACTCAAACGCAGTTTAGTTCCAGTCTCAAATGATAAGTTCTTTAAATTTTGCTTTTCTTTTTCTAGTTGAAAAGATCAAATGCATTACTGTCTTTCTGTTCCGATCTCACATATTGTTTCCTGGTGTACTGTTTAAAGGGTCTCTGCTTGTTTAGATAACAAGTCCTCAAAGTTAGTGTAATTCATACTCCTAAAAGAAGTGCGCAGACACAACAGGTCAAGGTCTGCTGTCAGCGTAGACAAAGTGACCCTGCTTGCTGCAAAAGCCTTATGCTGAATTTATACCAGGACTACAGGAGATCCCCTTCTTTGCTTACTTCCATCCCATCTGAGGGCTGAACTCCCCTTCGATTACACCGCTAACGAAATCCTAATCCCACCATAGCTGCCGGTTACAAGGATGCTCGTGTGAAACAGCTCAAATTCCGCACAGGAGTTCCTTCAAAGGACTTTTCCGTTGCGTTTTGTTTATTCCTACACCACCTGACAAAACCTGTTGCATGATACGCTTTTGCTGTTTCACTGGGTACAGAACACGTCATGGGCATCACCTACACCTGGAAGTGGTCTAGCTAGGTCTTCCCTATGGCATGCAACAGTAAGTCCTACATTCCTAAGCAACCACTTTCAGGCACTGCAGAAAGGAAACGAAGAAACGGCGGGGAAGCAAAGTGGAAAAAAATATCAGAAAAGGCTGACAATGTTATTGCCACCCACGTAATCATCATTAGCATTGGGTCCCCAGTTCTATATCCTTCACTGGCAGTTTAAGTCCCAGGGAAGAGGTTCCCAGTGGATCAATCATATTCATGTAACGTTCACCACGGTGCTTGGCCAAAAATGGACCCCAGTCAGGCTGCGGAGAGCACACCAACTTGAGCCGCTGCAATGTGGGGGAGAGAAAAGAGAGTCTCACTTGAAGTTACGGAGCAGAATTACAATGCAGAAGAAATGAGGATAGGCTCATTTAAGGTTATTGATGATGGCCCTGCAATGCTCCACTGCTCAGTGTTTGTTCTGCACAAAGTTTGCAAGATTAATAGAGGATAAAGTGCCCAGATTTTAATTATACACTCTCCCCCGCACCATACGAGGGGGGCTCAGAACCACCGCTACAGATTGCAAGGCTTACTGAAGGACATGTGCACAATTACTTAGTCCAATGGTCTAAGCAGTGGGTAACCGCATAAAAATAACTGGATTTCTGTTTAGCATATTTCCCAGAAGTATACAAATGACCAAAAAGAAGTCTATTGCTATGAATGAACAAAGATTTTAATTTTGAGATGACAAAATGTTTCATTTCCATCTGCAGGAAAAAAAGAAAGAAGAGAACATTAACCTGACAAACAACAAAAATCTTCTAATCTTTCCGCTGATTTCTTTATTGAATATGTGATTTGATTGGCACATTTACAGATAAAAAGGAAAGAAAACATATTTCTGATTACTTAAGAGGGAACAATTGTAAGTTTATTACCTAATAAAGTGAATCAGACCTCTATATCAGTTATTTTAATCTCTGCTTAATTACCAGTTTGCAACTCTTACCTCCCAAATCAACCATAATAATTTTATGCTGTAGACTCAATCTTCAGGAAATACCGGGCTACAGCTGAAATAGCTTCAGCAAAAGCCCCTTCAAAACAGATCCAGCTTTGGGGTGTTTCTTTGGGTGCACTGCTAGAGGGACGGTAAGGAGAGCACCCTATTTTTGCGGCAATATATATGCCAGTACTACACATATAAATTAGGAGATTTGGAGCAGAACAATTTGTCTCAAGGAGAGAAACTTAGGAGACGATGACCAAGTCTAGTTCCACATTAGCTCATTTCCAGGAGCAGTTGTCTCCTGACCTGTGCACTCCAACGTGCTCTACGCAAGGGCTAAATGGCCCTTCAGACAAGCGGCCTCATTGCCTAGTGCCAACTGTCTACTTGGATGCTCTCCCTAGGGTGTCCCACCACTTAATGTTAAATTCCTTTGCTCTATGTGAAGCAGAAAAGCACGGTCTTTTCCCTTAGGCGTGTGTAGTGTGACATACTGAGAGACCAAAAAGATTATTCCATTTCAGTACATTTTCTCTCCTTTTCGTTTTTGAGGCATGTAACAGCCCCGATGGGTTTTGCAGGAGAACTGAACTGCAAAAGCGGCTACGAAAAAGGGAGGCGAGTGTCTGTTCCTTATCCCGAGGAGGGAACAGCACAAGCTGCATGCAGTGACAAAAAGGCAGAACCGAGAAAGCCTCAAAAACCAAAAATAAGAGCATTGAACTTCTTCAGAAGACAAGGTGAAGGCAACGAAGGAATGAAATGCTGACATGAGAAAGACGTTGCTGTGCTGTGCCCCGCGAGGAACTGAGGAGCCAGAGGGATGGGACCAGCCGGGGAGCCGAGGCAGGACCCCGGCACAGGGACAGGGAGCAGAAGGGGACTGCCACGTTTCTGGCACGGTGGGGGGAAGCGGCAGGAATCTGATTGGCAAAATAAAGAAAAGCAGCTTAAAAAATAAAGTGTCACCTGGAATTTTTTTAAGCTCAGGTGCCAGAGAGGATCAGCTTATTCAAGAAAAATAAAGAAATGAAAAAGGGGGCCGGGGGGGAAGAATGCCAGCTAAGTTTTATAATGAGTAGTTTGAGCTGTAGAGCACGAGTTCTTTTCATGCGTCTTATTCCTGAACTTCATCAAGTGGCAAAACCTCCTGGAGCGCATCCCAGACGACTCGGGTACCCAACCATCTCGCACTTTGCAAACGGGCGACCCCGGACTGACATCTCCTAGAGCTGACTGCTGAGCTCGCTGCGACGCGATACACACCAGCAGCTGATGCTTCCTACGCCCGCGTGCTGCTTTTGCAAAAAAGGCCAGCAAAGCTAGAACAACGTTCCCTCAGCAACGCCATACCGGGGATCGTGAAATTTGTAACTCCTTCTAGTTCTCATGAAAGTAATCACTTGACAATTTAGGAGCATTTTGTTGAGGAACAGGAATGGAAGGTCTGCATTTTAAATCCAGCGAGCATCTCTGCCACACAATAACTAGCTTACCAGAAAGTAATCTTAGCACTATTAGACATTCAATATCACAAAAATCAATGTAAAATAAACCAGACAGTCTCCTGTGACCGTATTTTTAAGCAGCAAAAAAGACAGAAGAATTACCTCAATAAATTTGCCTGGGGCTAGATGCATTTTTATCACAAACATAACTGGGATCCAGATAACTGAGCAGGCCAGCATCAGCCATCCAAGCACCATGGACCAGCCTGGATAGTGGTAAGCTCCGTAAGTCATTGGTTCCCATTGGTAAAAACTGAAGCAAAGAATAAACTGGAAACAAGAAAGGAAAACAAATATGTTTGAATAAGCAAAACAAGCCTGCTATGCAACAAACGGTAGGTATCCACACACACAGTTGGTATATATGGAATACGGATAAAAGTACACACACCTAAGGCAGGGCGCTCGCACAAGCTGCAACACGCAGGTCAGAGTCGGAATCTAATGAGTTGCCTGGAAATCTTGCAAAATCCCACAAAAATCACTGTATTTATGCTAGAAGAATTGAAATTAGAATCTTGTCCCTAGAGTAACATGCTTTATTACACGGTCTATTGGCAGTTTTACCTAATGTGATTATGCCAAGTTACTCCATTTTGCTTACTGTATGAATAGCGATACATCTGCTCACATTTGTGCATAATTCAGTAACTTTTGGGAAATGCCTGTGCTCGCAATAATTGCACACAGAAGATTTATAGCAGTATAACTAGGTGAAGGCACGTATAAAAATGATCATTTTATTTCCAGAGATGTGGACTAATTGAAAGTCTAATACTAGACTATCCAAATGTATCAAATATTAGCTTTGCAGAGCCAATAATAGAAAAGAATGTATTGCCTGGTTTTGCTTTGTCTCTTTCCATCGCATAAAAATAGAATTACAACTGATGAGCGTCAATTTATTTCTCACCATAAGTTCACTAAGTATTACATTTGGAGGGAATGACAACAGAACATGCAAGTTTGAACTGACCTCGTTTGCTTTCCAAATTTGCTTTCCTTAAGAGACAACAAAAACCCTAGATAAAAAAACCCCATGCGCACACACCTTCTTTGTAACAAGGCCCTCAAGAGAAAAAAAAACCACATCGCCGTTGATGTTATCCTAATACTATGAACTGGGCTATGTCTTCAAACTTTTAGAAAGGGATTTGCAAACTATATATTGTTACAATCAAACAACAGTTGCCACTGGATAGGTAAGGTAGATCTACCTGGTTTTCATGCATATCAATACTATAGTTCAGTGAAGACAATCAGTAAAGAAAATCTATGCGGTAAAGTAGATCTTTGTTATGGCCGTTGGAAAAAATAGTTTTCTTCATAGAAAATTTCTTTTCCTCGCCACTCAGGGTTTTGTTGAGCTCACCAAAACTCACTAGTCCCTTCACACATGCATCCTTGTCTGCAAAAACTAAACCTTTTTCAGTTTTCGGAAAAAAATTACCTTATTCCTGAATTAATACCAAAGTTACTAACTTTAGCCAGGGCCTTTTTTTTTTTTTTCCCCAGAAATAAAAAGATTTACCGACATTTACACTGCACTAGAGAACAGCACAAATAGGAACTCCCCAGCGCATAAGCTGAAGTACAACTTCTCTGGAAGAAGTGACTGCCAAGGACTGTAGGGTCCCCGTTTTGCTTCTTCACCCCACCCAGCAGACACCACACTTACTGTTTGAAAGTGCATGTCTTTTCAGAAATTCTAATAACTTTTCTCATCTCGTACCTAAACATCGATGGATTCTTATAGGAACTATTTAGGACTGCTGCGAAACGATAAGTTTTTAAAACCCTACATGAATACTGATAATCTTGCCACACCTGCGGTCCAGGCCTGAGGACTTTGAGGCTGAAGTACATGCTCTCAAACATAAAATACCAGTAAAAGAAGGCTCGGTTGTTTTATTCTGACTTATCAAGCCAAAGGCTTTTGAAATTGCTGAAGGAATTATTTTGTTCTTGTGCCAAAACATGAGATGCAATTAAAGATTGTATCTGTACTCAGGTTAAAACATAAAGGAAGCGTTGCAGTAGAGAGCTAGAGAGTAAATACAGGTATAGTTATTATACATTGGCTCTTGGACTCGACAAAACACGCGTCGCAACGGTAACATTGACAACGTGCCATCTTTTAGGTTCCACAGAGATTTCAATTCCAAGTCAAGAATCCTTCCAGGTTTAGGAGTGGAAATAAAAATAAAATACAAGAAAAAAGAGGAAAAAAAAAACCACCACAAAAATAAACAAAACGCAACCGGCCTTTAAATTTAAACCCCTATTTAGTCTTTTGAAACGAAGCCCACGGAGGTCAGTGCCGTTCCCAGCAGCCCCGGGACCCCCCCGCGGTCCCGCCCC
>JAOBAS010000020.1:25324656-25341301 GCA_025311575.1 Elanoides forficatus
CCCTATACTCTTAGTACAATCTCTGTCATTGACTTCTTGCCAAACTAATATATGTCTTCAGTTTCAGGATTCTCCTTAGTTTGTCCCTAGCTCAGCCTGAGAACAGACGGGAGGATCATGCAATTTCCTCTCCCTCTCTGTGCGTATATGTACATACATATATATTCCACGCACACGCACGCATACAATAATCAAAACCGCTGGTATGCAACGTTATGCTGTCCCAGCATTTTGCACCGACAGGGAAAGGCTACCAGAGCAGCGTGTGGAGACTCGCCATTCCTCTCTACCACAAAAAATATTACTTAGGCTCTGCTTCACCTGCTACGCACACATGCGAGAACACATGTGTGCACACATGTGTGCCTGTGTCTAGGGATCTGTATCCAAGAGCTAATTACTGCATTCAGAAACATCATGAATGATGAAGAAACAACAACAAACCTCTTGGGAGAGGACGTTCAAAAAAATTTTTGCTTACTGTTAAAATAGTTGGTGTCACAAATGCCCAACAGACTCTCCAGAATTTACTTGGCTGGAATCCAATCATCATTTCTATATCTTCACAAAATCTTTGTAATCCTGTAAATAGCAAATGGAAATGCAATTAGGTGTGAAAGAAACTGGCTGCAATTTGCAACATCGCTCTTGTGACCTCCCTTGTGTCTAATTACAAAAACAAACTCTGACTTGTTGGTCCAAAACCTCAGTGGAGAACCTAACCACATAGTAAAAAATAAGACTATTATGGTGGGAGCCATTCTAATAAAATATTTACTTCCCAAGGATTAAAGCAAAATTGAGCTTTTACATCAAGATTAAGTGTTTGGTATGTTCCGGGTTAAAGCATTAATAGTACATACCAGTTAGCTGCAATTACCTGTATACTTGTTATGTTTCACTGCAAAGATGAACCTTATTAATATTTCTATGCCTGTTTCAGCACAGATAGTATCTGAGCTTCTCTGTACCTACTACGTGACCAGGGTACGGGATGACTGTATCGCTTAGCATTGGAACTGGTAATATCCTGTTATTTTTCATTTGATATGTAAGCAATACTTAAAATTATTAGAGAGCACCTGTAAATATTTTAAATTATATTCAGTGTTGTTTGAACAAACAGATTGACTGACGTGTTAATTCTTCAGATTATTGTATTGATCGCATCTATAAAGTTACTTAAGTTCATAAAACACGCAAGACTGGAAAAAGGTATTTCAGCCATCTCTGCAGCTATCTCCCTGGCCGTGCCACGCGACTGGAAAAGCTGTGCTGGCCCAGTAGCTGCTATTGCCCATCTGATAAAAGCCAGTCTGCTTTTCAACCTTCTTCTGCAGAGCTGTTTAGGGAAACGGCCCCCGCTCAGTATAGCTATTAGTAATTTATCTGAAAGTAGCAACAACAGAATTGAAATTTGTTGCGGCTTTTTTAATGATGATAAGAAGAGGGAGGTCTGGGGGCCAAGGCTGAGCTCCTCTGTCACACAAACATTTCCGATTTGGGCCAATTTAAGCCAATGAGGCAGGTGATTGTCTCTGTCATTTAAATTTTACAAAGCATTATTCTACAGCATTTAGTGCAACTTTTATGAGGTGGGGACAGAGATGGAGCTTAAATGTTGGTGAGAAGTCACTGAGTAAGGGAGGAAATACTTGGAACAGAAGGAATAAACAGCTTTGTGCTCTTACTGCCCTTACAGCCAGCCACTGCAGCTGCTGAATTTAAGAAGGGATAATCCCCAGGCTTGATCCACATAATTTTGAAGCCTTTTTGTTGATATCAAGGAGAACTAAATCTATCCACCTGACCGTTCCCAGAATTAAGAAGCGATGGCCCAGCAGGTAAAAAAAAGCAATGGCTCAATATTCAGTGTCTTCTGATGCACCTCTAAGAAAGCAGCAGGGCTAGATGCTGTTAGGGCAGCCTTAAAGGCCCAGCTCAGAGGGTGAGCACAGATTAAGCCAGTTCAGGCAGATAGTACGTCAGAGAAAAGCTAAAAAACTGAATTGTGATAAGAAATAGAGAAGAAAAATCCAGAAATTAAACAAGAAGATGGTATTGCAAGAACTGTATTTAGGGGAGGGGGAAAATACAACCTGCAGGGGATGCAAGCTCAGAAAACTAACCCAAGGGGACCCAGATGGCACATTTTTTTTCCTGTAACTGTAATTTCTCCCCCTCTTTTTCTTATTTCCACTGACTACAGAAAGCCTCTTCTCTTCTCTGTGAAATACAGGTAATTTTTACTACCCCTGGATTCACCGTACTTCAGTACCCGTCCGACCCATCATCTGCTTCTCCATTTTGTAAGAGAGCTTTGTACTCCTGGACCGAACGTAACCCCCAGGGTCACCGTGTTAGGGACATGAAAGGAGACCTTAGCTGCAAGTGAAGGATTTGCCCCTGCGTTTTATTTACCTGCTTATTACGGTTCAGTGCACCATCTGCAGCGAGCTACGTGGGAGATGCTCACACAGCGGTCATCCCCGCAGCGCGCTGTGGTGGGAACAAAACTAGTTTTAAACTAGTTGCAATAGCTCAAGGTATGGGCTGAGGGGTCTTTTCACAAAGTTTAAAACTCGTCCAAGTCTCTCCACTTCAGCCACGCTTGCTGCTGCAAAGGTGGTATACCTGACTGGGTGGTTGCCAGGGCCTTCTGCCTCCAACTTTCGTGTAAGCTTCATGCAAATGTGCACAGATTTGTTTGAAACTCCAATTAAAAAATTCAGTTCCTTCCTGGAATCGTCAGCAGACATTCACAGTTTAAGGCACTTTTAAATATTAGCAGTTCAGGAGTCAAATGCAAGCAAATAGATACAGGGATTACACAGTACCCATCCCTTTACCAGTGAAAGGCTGAAAATAGCTTCATCGAGTTCCACAGAAAAATGTAAAGGCTGCTTTAGTTAACAGAATGACGATTATATCTTAGTGTGTCTCGTTTCCCTCTCAGATCAGTCAGGCCTGCTGAATAACTCTGGGAAATAAACAATGAGACATGATATTCCATATCTCAGTTTCCACTCTCTAAAGTAGGATGATGTATTCATAAGTTCTGCAGCTATAAAATCCATTAAAAAGGAGAATGCAAATCTAGACAGACAACTCCTTCAATATTCTTCTACAGTTAAAAATGTTCAAAATTACTTTCTACAAATACACTGCGGGAGTTACTGCTCACTCTGACAATGAACTTTCCCAACAGACTGTCGAAAAACAGATCTAGAAGGAGCACGAACAAAGTTAAGGTCATACATTTTCAGTCTCCAACAGTGTTTCTTTCAAGCACAAGGATCTTTGTATTTAGCTTCACGTTACAAAATGCAACAGTGGGAATTATGCTCGTGATTAAATTAATACCCGCAGCTCAAAGCTATTCTTTACCAATCATGCATCATAATCTAAACAACTGGAGAATAAACATTATACCGGCATGTGAAATAAAAACCATCATTTGACTGGATTATGTAGCACTGACTCCACCGAAAAATAAGTGACTGCAAGGAAATAACCAAGTGTGCCTCTTTTTAATTTAAAAATCTCAACAAGCTCAGCAAGCAGAACATGTAACAAGAACTAAAGATAGATTTATTTCATCATAAAAGCACCTGCCGCTATTGTGCCAATCTGCTTCCTATGAAGAGTACAAGTATACTGAGAAAAGTGTCAGTGGAGTGTAAAAGAGCAATTGTCAGAGCTTGAAGATATATTATGCCAATTTTAAGCACTGCTTGAAGGAATATAACAAGAGCAGCAGCTTCACTTGTATTTACAACATGCAAATCACAAATATACAAGCTGCATTCCTATTAACAGTCCTTGGAAAAGCAGCTTTAATGCAGCAGAAATAGCTGTGATACATTAGTCAAGCAGATAATGATTGCAAAGTAAATCTTTCTTTTTCGTGTAAAAGACTGGAAGCTCTTTAGTCTAGCAAAAGGTTAATTCCAGGGAATAATCTTTGAAACAGCTTATATCAAAGGCCTTACTAACGTCTTTTGATTTACAATCAGTTGGTACAGAAAGCACGGAAGGAACGATTTGTAATCGGCAGAGCTTTCCCGAATCTGATTACATTAAAACACTATGTAACTTAAAAAAAAAAAGTTTCCTCTATTCAAGTCCTTCCTTTGCAGTGCTATAACTACTGTTGTATTGGTTTATGTTTTTCATAAAAGTTAGCGTTTTAAGGGATACTGAATTTGTTGGGCAAAGCAGGCACTAGCCAGAGCAATTTTGCTTACAAGCCCCATAAACTGCTGTTCCACAAAGGCAGGTCTGTAGTGCTTCTGCCACACAGTGTTCAGAGGAGGAACAGAGCCAGTATTTGCTCCCTGTTTACCTTCATCCTTATTTAAAAACATACAGAACAAAGAAATTCTACAGATTTAAGTAGTTTGGGGGTTACTGAAAAATACTGTAAGCAAGGAATTTGTATCTTGCACGCTGACGGCAATGGCTTTCAAGGGGGCAATCTTGGGGACAGACCAGGTGATGCTGTAGATACTGCTGGCCAAGAAGAGTGACAACATCTAGTGCTTTAGCACAGCGTCGTTCGGGTATGCCCTCGGCAAACAGGTGAGGAGGAGGAAAGGAAAAAAAAAACCCAACAAATCCTTATACTCCTCTTTCCCACTCACCTTCTCTTATGGAA
Organism: Elanoides forficatus; assembly: GCA_025311575.1. Classification (NCBI taxonomy): domain Eukaryota; kingdom Metazoa; phylum Chordata; class Aves; order Accipitriformes; family Accipitridae; genus Elanoides; species Elanoides forficatus. The sequence goes on from JAOBAS010000020.1 coordinate 25,329,314, forward strand.
TTGCATTGATTTTAGGAAAGCTGGGAAATTGGTCAGTATGCTAACCAGACGCTAACGACTCAGATGACACGTACCTGGTGGTGTTGCCACAGGAACGGGTAAATGCTAAACCTGGTGGTAACCAGGGGGAGGGAACGGGCAAACCTTACATGTCTTCACAGAAAGTGAAGCACAGAGCAACGGCAAAACTTGCCAGCATTGATTTTTCAAACCAGGAGTTCTGCTAAATAATCCCCAAAATCCATCTCTCGACTGCACTTCAGGAGATATCTCAAAGCATTACACTCAGGTCCTTTGAGAAGACTGATCGAACGTAAAGCTGACCGCAGTTACCAATAGCATTTCGCTCACAGAGATTACACTTCTAAACCGACTCTAATTAAAATACTTACATTTCAGGGACATTAAAAACAACAAAGCGTTTTGATCAACCAAACTGTGATCGGTCTAAATCAACTTTTCTCTCAGCGTTTTGACTTCTTCCATTGTATTCTGTAACGTTTCCTCGCTAGGTCATATCTGATGTCTTAGCTTACAACCACTCAGGCCTTCTCACTGGATTGGATGTCAGTGGAGATAAAATTCACTTCTGTATTTCCATGAAGTTGGAGAAAACACGGAAGGGCTGATTCCCTGTCCTGTCTATAACATTCCTTTCTCAAGCAAAAGCAGCAAATTCTGCGTGTTTTGAATTACATACGATTTTTTTAATGCATTTATATTACAGAGTGGACCCCACAACGTAGGTAGATCTAAGTATCCAGTGCACCGGACTAGAGCCTAAGATCATGCTGCTATATATGCACCTTCAACAGAAGGTCTTGGGATTGTTTATATCTAGCTGACACAAAATATATAATTCATTCCTGTCCACGGCAACAGAGGAAACAGCCTTATCTTTGTCATCTTCAACACTGAGATTCAGATCTTTCTTTGCTTTTGAAGGCAAGTCTTAAGTGGCACCACCACACTCCAGACATAAATTAATCATCCGTTACACAGGGACATCTTCACATTTCCTACGACAACCATCTGGGATCACACATTTCCAAGAACCAACCTCCTGAAAGCACCGGACCAGTTTAGGAGCAAATCGCCAGCTGGTAACAACTGACGTAGCTACAGTAGCATCAAGGTAATTGCACTGCGTTATGCTAGCTGAGGATCTTACTCATTGTTTAATGTACGTCAACATGGATCGATATAACTGGTGTTGCCACTGTGCATAATTAATCACTCTGAGTAGCCGCATAGTCTTGATTCTGTGTTACAGACAGGTGGGGTAATGGGAAGCCTGGATGTGTACATGGAAAATAACTCCTTCAAAAGTTGTTCAATGCAAAGATACTACTTCGGGCTCAGGAAGTCTCTGACCCTAAACCTGTTGGAGTGCGAAAGAGCCCCCGGAGAAGTCTCACTAAATGCTTGGTCTGTTCTTCTACTCATCTCTAAGCATTGGCTTTAAGCTATGGGTGGGAAGAGGTCATTAGACTATATGAAAGTCTTTTGAATACATGTATTTAGAAGAATCCTATAGTAATGAAGTCCCGTTATGCTTCCATTCAAAATAAGGGAATTCTGAGGCTTTTTATTAAAAAAAAAAAAAAAAAAAAAGTGTTACTCCTTTCCTTAAGAATTTAACCTTACCATATGCTAAAATGTTACTTTGACATAGGCTGTCCAATAACAGTATTTTTTCTTACCATATATATAGGAAACTCCAACAAGCTCAAAGATGGCAATGATGACAAGAGAATAAGAAGCTGCGTAAGTGTCCACAAGCTGTAACATATACATTCCACCCTAAAGAAAAAAAAAGGATAAAAGAGCCATTATTTGTGGCATATAGCTGATGTCTCTCTTCCTGTGTGTCACAACTCTAACTGACGCTAGGGTAGGCAAAACGGACATGAGCAGGACCCAGGACTCCGTACCCCAAGTAAGCATCCAAAGGTTGACCAGACACAGGCTCATGCCGCACTACAGTTTCTTCCTTCCGGCTGAATGAATATCAAATCCAACAAGAAAAAAAAAAAAAAAAAAGGCAGAGGGTACACCTGAGTCTGGTAGTTATCACACCTTGGGAAGACATTGCTTTCAGTCCTTTCAAATTGAGGACTGAACTGCAATCAGACCTTCCACCAGCAGTACCTCTAACCACTTCATACTGCATCAAAAGTGAAATCACCATTGAAACCAGTAGTACTATAATAGCGGGTCCAGTTCATCTCGTTGGAAAGGATATAATACCCTGTCTTCAGGGCAGAGGCTAAGCAGTAGAATTCAAGTGAAGGAAGGACTGAATCCATCCTAGGCTTTGGCACAGCAAAGTTGGACTGCTAGGTGATGAGGTGAGGGGAAAGAAAGAAAGAGGGGGGGAAAGGATTAATAAAACAGTAAGATAGATTTCGTGCATCTCCTTTTGGAATTGCTGAGAGTTTATAATGCCGGAGGAATTAGCAGACGAAAGACACAGAAGGCTATCAAGGGTAGATGAGAATTTCATTATTAACTCCACACTTTGCCAGGACTATCAGTATATATCTAATGTGGGAGGAAAGGCACTCAAAACTGGTGTGCATATTTATATGGCATACAAACTTTTTTTTTTTTCCTTAAATGAATACCTAACTTACGTGATTGCTTTGGAGATGTTTGGCTAGGGATAAATTTTAAAAGCCTGCTGTTCAAATCTTTCTGAGAAGAAAAGTCTTTTAAATATTCCTCAGTCAGAGCAGCCATTAAAAAAAAAAATAATTAAATAAGGCTTTCAGACTCACCCAGTGTCTTTGCGCATGCGGCAGAATTCAGCTTAATCTTTCGCAACTTGCGCAGGAGGAGAACGGCCACCAGAGGGGGACTGGGGACAGACAGGGATGCTCAAGGACAATATTATTACCTGAGTGATCATAGGAAATCCCATGATGAAAAAGGAGATGCAGCACCCAAGAGTGAACAGTGCCTTGTGCGTACGTAAGTATTTGGGGAACTCATCCGAAACGGAGGTCACTATAGTCTCGATAGTGGCAAACTGAAAGACCAAATAAAAGGAGTCATTTCAGAGCACACGATGTGCACAAAGTGGTCCAGCTGGATGGAATGGAATATAAGAGAGTATTTTGAATCCCGGGTGTTAAATGCTCAGATGTCAACGCCAAAGCGTCACCCAAATGATGTCAGCGCTGATGGCCTTACATCATTCCTGTTTTTGAAAAGCTGTTCACTGACCACATGGAAAATAGCAATTAATCTCACGGTCCTCCAAACAGATAGATAGGAAAAGCAAGAGGAAAAAAAAATGGTAAGCAAAAGCAGTTTACCATAGTGTCCAATCCAAGTGTCAGAAGCATCAGAAAGAATATTATAGCCCAGAACGGAGAGAGGGGAAGCCGAGTTAGGGCTTCTGGGTAAACCACAAAAGCAATTCCAGGACCTAGAAATAAGAAAAATAAAGACTGAGGCATCTTGCATCTTGTTAATATTGTTGACTGAATGGAAAAGACAGAGACATGAGCAGTCATGTTAAAGTCTAGTAAAGTATTACTTCACTCGGTGAAAGTAAAAGAGATCAGCTTCGGTCTCTCCTATGTACAGAAAGATTGAATCACTGCAGAATTTAGCCTCACATGATTAATTTCTGTTTCAACTTTAAGTCTCAAAAACACCCATACGCTCCTACTTTCCAAGCTGCAGAATACATATGTAACCAGTACACTAATATACTGATTCAAATACAAAAAATAAGCAAAAATCGGGTAGTGCAGCTGTGTTTCTTTCCTTGCTCTGTGATCAAATTCCTGCCACTGTCCCTGCCAGTTAGCTACTCATCAACATAGCAATCACCCACCCCTCCGTACTACAAGGGTGAACGGAAAAGAAAATACTCTTAAACTCATCAGCACACTGTCAAATGAGAAGGGGAGAACACAACAGATGGATGCACAGAGCCCATACCAGACACAAGGTAATAACTACTATGAATCTAAAAATATCCACGAGAAATTCTGAAATAATGCACAGCAGAAAAAATAGGGAGATGGGGTCTTTCAAAGCCTTAACCAGGAATTTTCCTTTCTTTGTTGCTTTGATATCTCGGGCTGTAATTTTTATTGACTGTTTAAAAAAAAAAAAAAAAAAAAAAAAAGCTATTATTACAAGTATGCTTAGATTTGCCTGGGAGAAAAGACTGCGGGACTGTGGTGGTAGCATTACAGTAGATGGCACTTCTTCTCTATTTATCCCAGCTAAAGGAGTGCCTGCTTCAAACGCCTGGAAGGATGTTTCCTGTCAGAGGAGATACAAATGAAAACCAAGTAGTACTGATGCCATGACCCATGCCACGAGAAGGGGCTCCAAACTCACTCTGTCTTGGCCATTTCTAATCCAGATTATTGCACCCCATTTCCTACAGCTCCCCACGCTGTTTCTGTTCAACAAAACTGTTGCTTTCTTGCGCACTGAGAAAAACAGTTTTAGCAGCATGTGAAATAATCTCACGGGCAATTTGTGAAGTGCTTGGAGTTCCTTCTGAACAAAAGACAAATACGAGAGTTAACCACACAGGAAAAAAAACCCCAGACAATACCATACATGACTCAGTAAGTGTTGCTGCCTTTAAAACATGCTGCAGAAAAAAGGCTTTTTGGAATAGGAAGGTGCATGTAGAACTACTATGTATTCAGGAACACGTTCTTTAATCTCTTGATTAAAGATTTCTTCTTGACTATTAGAGATAAGGGCTCTGTTTGCACTAGCTTCCTGCATGTAAAAGTTTAATTAAGTCTCGGAATAATGAGCTCTGATTAATCACACTTTAAGGAAAAGTTCAATTATAGAATATGAAACTGCACGTCTCTCCACCTCAGCCCCTCATAACTCTCCAAGACATCACATACCTGGTAGCATGGAACCGCAGGTAAACAGTCACGGGGAGGCTGGCTCCCATCCTCTCCATCTTTGGAGACTTAGGTGGGTATGAATGCTTTCTAAAAATCTATTCAAGTCAGGAAAACTCCAAAGTTTTTATATGAGTTGGAATGAAAAAGGTCAAATGGCCTTGAACTTTCATTTTAAATTACTAAAATTTTTCCGCTGCACTATGTTCTTAATCAAACTGAGAGGAGAACAAAAATAGATTGTCCTGTCTTTCCCTCCATGATAAGTGTTTTTTTTGTTCCTCAGGTACATGGGTTTTTCCTGAAAGGAAGATTCTAAATGATACAAATACTATGTATTTCAGACTCATACGAGGGGGCAGGGGGGAATCCATTTCCATTAACCATTTCATGCAAGGTTTTCAAAAACCTAGAGGGAGATCATCAACATTTTTGCTCTTTTCTCCTTCACTGCAACAAGTACAACTTTAGAATAAAAAAAAAAAATGTGGGCAGGGACAAGGGCCGGCTCTTTTCCCCAGTTGCTGAGTCTGCTTTTTAATTCTGTTAATTCAATGTGCTAACCCACTCTGCAATTATCCCGCAGCTTCACTTTCTTCCTACTGTACTGTCATCTTCTATTACGTGACTAAATTTTGCTTCCCCCATCAGAGCGAGCTGCGAAGCCTCACCCTCGTGAAATATTTTTCAATGGCCTAAATGGGCTCTTACAAATGCACTGACAGCCCTACAATAAGATTGTCTCCTGACAGCTTTTTTCACATCCCCTCGAACAGCTGCTGAAACAGCTGGGAACAGAGAGCTCCAGCCTGTGCCTAGTCCCTCACTCAAAGACCACCAACAAGCACTCAACAGAAAAGGGCTCGCCAGCCGCTGCGCTAAATATGGTGCCATCTCCAGGGAGATGAACCGGCTGAACCAAGGGGTTCCTCCACCATCCCTAACACATCCTAACATTCTCTCCAGCCCCCCTCTGTCCATCCCTTTGGAGCTTCCGCTGCAGCTTCACTCAAGCACGGCTTCTTTGACTCCAGCTCCTTAAAAATAATTCCGGTCAGTGCAGTGTGGTTTAGATTTGGGGGTTGGGGTTTTTTTTAGTTTGTTTTATTGTTTCAGGGTGGAGGTAAAGTCTAAAATAAAAAGATTAATAGAAGCTCCTAAAACACCTGGTCTCACATGGAGTTTTTCAAACACAATGGTCTAATCCAGCCAGAAAACAGGGATGAGAATGAAACTTTTCTGTTCCCATTTAGCTGACTGGCAGACCAAGAAGAAGAGACGAGGCACTGAAGACCGAATTGACGTTACATTAGCTCGCCGGTGCAGCATCCCCTACTACTCACTATCGAGAAACAGTTTGCCAGCTGAACATCCTATAAAATTCTCCTCTCAGACCCTCCGGCTGAAGCCACAGCCTGGTTAGCAGCCCATCCCACCACGGGTCAACTGGTGCAAGCCCCGCACTAGCTAACTCCCTGTGACTGAACTGCAGCCCACGAGCTTCCCCTCACCTCAGCAGCTGGGCTGCCACGTACCAGCCGAAGGAGCTGCAGAAATTTTATGTGACCCGGCAGCTTTATTTGCATCTCTGAGGTCAGAAGTACTGCCAAATCTGTGGGATTATCCATTTTTCAGTTTACAGAGAAGGAATAAGCAGAAGGAAACTAAGAGCCTTTTCTATTTCTTAACCAGCAGCAAGATGTTGTTCCTTTCCTCCTTCCACCTGTAGTAGCTGGTTTTAATAAATTATTAGAAACATCAGAATTCCAAGACAAGGTATTTCTCAGGAAAAAAATAAAGAATGCTTCATCTGCTTTGCCAGCTCTTGTTCCTACAACTACAGGATTTCTGTGTCCCCAGCTCGTGTTGTCTGTTTTCCATTTAGCTCTCACAACATTGCTAAATGCAAATTAACCTTCATAACTAATTTTTCTAGAATGACCTATGAATATTACCGTACAGAAACTATGGAAGGTTGTCTTGGTTTCTATCCCCTATTGTCAATTCACTGCTACAATTTCACGATGCTCAGTCAGTCAGGTATCTTAGGCTACAAGTAGCACCTTGGCGTTGAATTTATCCAACTGTAACACACACACACACACACCCCGCTACCAAAAACTTGCCACACAAAGCCAATACATGTGTCAGAAAAACGTCTAGTGTCTTCACATTAATGCAGACAGTGAGACATGTCACGTACAGAAGCCACGAGTACGCGACATTCACTTTTTCAACTCTTCTGTCCTTGCCTCGTTCAGAGCCTCCTCTTGCTCTGTGCTGTCGTGGTTTGGGGGGGGAGGTAACATTGGGAACCGTTCCCATGGCTCATGGAGAAGCTCTTAATCACTTTCCTTCAGTGCTTGGAAATGACTGTATCTGTGCTGAAAGCTAATACAATCCACTTAACACCCTCATGCGCTCACAGAAACGGCTCTGGTGGGGGAACCGTAAATATGTATACAAGTTTTTACCAATTTGTTCTTTCAACACAGTTAGAAATTATCTTAAAAGATTGGGAGGTTGGTTGGCTTAAGGCCAAAGAGCTGCACATTGCACAGAAAATGTAGAAATAGACTAAGGTAACAGTTATCCCTTGAGAATTCCATCAGATTTTTACAACCCTTTAAACTTCTCTGAATCTTACCCCCAAAGCTCCTCCCTTCCTATCTCCCACTACTTCACAGCAAATCATACCTGACGGCACGAGTTCTTCCGTCAGTCACGCTCTTCTCGCTCACATCCAGCTCAGACAATTAAGACCTCTCAGATCCCCATTTGTAACCATCTCACTTCACTAACCGAGACCTTCTCACCCGTTCTCTGGAAATTTTTTACTTCCCCACGATGCAGCTCCTTGCTCCCCACGATTCAGAAGCCCAGTACTCCTCTCTCACCGTATTTCTCCCACCCCCACATGGTGAAGCCCACTGTCCTCTCATCCAAGATTCCCACCATCAGGGACAACTTTTACCTTGGAGGCCCCGACAAGGCAGCAGCAGCAGAGACGAATAAGAAGGCCAGCGATTGCTTAGACTATGTGAAGGAAAGAGCTCACCCTACAACCCCCGCCCCAGTCATTTACATAAAGATTTTAAATGAGTCTCAGCTTGCTTCCTCCTCTTACCAAACAAGTGATAAGGATGCTTCAAGCAATATCTTGACTTCCCACTGTGCTTCCCTACGTACCTTCTCCTGTACAGAAATGCCTACAAGTGGTTTACTAATCCACTCCAGTTTGAAGCCAGTATTCCCACCTCCAGCATCAATGTCATCATTAATCATAAAGCTGAAGGTGCCACCGGGTGCCTAAGTAATGAAACAGCAGCGTACGCTACCTTGGTCTGCCACAGCTTCGATATTCACTTTGAGCTCATTTGCCATGAAGCCGATAACCGAGAAGATGACAAAGCCTGCAAATATACTTGTGGCACTGTTGGTACACGTGACTATCAATGTGTCCCTGAAAAGAAAACACAAGAAGCCACATCACCGTGTTGTAATACATGCAAGGGAGGAGGGGGTTGTACGCAATTAAGGAGTCTCCCTCATGAGCACACGCGTCCTGTGGGAAGGCTGAGGAAGGTGCACTTTTACACTTCTCAGGTACATTTGATGCTGGTCGGAGATGACGGAAGTCTTCGCAACACCACCAGGAATCAGCTGTGCAAGTTTCCATCCCCCACATGTCATGTAGAAAGCCACAGGCCAAGCAGGAGGGTGATCATTTCTGCTCTTGGCCTCTCTGGAGAAGGTAGCAATGACGACACGATCTGTAATGCAGTGTTCTACTCTTTGCCTGATGTGGATATCTGCTCATTATCTCACATACGGACTAACGACCACCGTCTAAGGTAAGATGATTTTTGTGCTGTATCGTTCTTGTATTTACGCACAAAATCTCAGGGTTAAGCCTTCCGTACCTTGTAGAACTCACTGAAACGCCCGCCCATCTGTAGAGGATTCCCTCGTACAATTTTCCGTTGTTGCTGTTAAGGGAATCTCAAGAAATCCATACCTGAATGCCATACTATGCTGGGTAAGTGGATGTGACTTGACAGGAGACCAGCCCTCATGATCTGCATTCATAATTATTACATCCTTGCTAGGATTTTTGTTTTTTCTCCCCTTAAACTGCTACAGCTTAGGAACAAACAAGTCACTCACTTCAAATGTTTTTGTTTGTTCATTTAAGTTGGCTAAAATTGCTTATTCCTACTGCTAGTTGTTTGTCAGGAACAAAAGAAAATACAACCTGAAAAGCTGTCAAGAACCTCACTGAGCTGGGAAGCTTCTGGAATCTCTAACAGAGCATCTCTTAACAGGAATGATTAGGTTAATTCTTCAGGTCTACAGTAAAAAATGACAATGATCTGTTTGGAGTCACCGTACATTAATCTTCTTCCAAAACCAGATAAGTTTTAAGTAAAATATTTTAGGTATGTGTGATGAACTTAATTTATGCAAATTTACTGCAATTAGAGATTATTTAATGATGTTTAAAACGAATATGTAACCGAAAACTACAATTTTATCTGCAGTATTAGAATGTAATGAATATAAAAATTGAAAGAGAAAATAGTCATGCTTCATTTCAGTATTCAAGATGCATTGTAAAATTAAAAAGATTAGAAGTAACTAAGCTTTTCTAATTATTTCTGCTTCAGTCTCCCATATCCCTCCTAACATAGGTAAAGCATATATTTAGTATTGGACCTGTAAGATTTTTATACTTCATTACCATGCATTTCATTTAAAATTTTCATGAACATTTTCCAAACTCCACAAAACATTGCTAAATTAATGCAGAAAGATAGCATGAGGTTTCTCCCATTTTTTTTGCCCTGATATTCTAAATGTATTCATTCATCAAGGAAAAAAAAAAAAAAAAAAAATCAAAGCCCAGGACAAGCATTTTCAAAAATAAGACCCAAAGGATTGCTGGGTGGGAGTTTCTGAGTACACAACACTGTTGCTTATTCATCCATCTGTTAGGATAATCATATCAAATTACTTTTGAACACCAGTAGGAAAAGTTTTTGAAATTCCTTTTTAAAATCCCGATCCACATTTCTTTTTAAAAGTAAGTCTTTTGTATAGGGCACTTAGAAGTTACAGGATATGGGAGTTCAAATCGCAAGGAGTGCGTGCTTTAAAGTCTTGATTCGGGAAAGTTTTTAAGCGTACCCCTGGGACAGCCCCTGTGCCTACTGGTGGCTGTCCTCAATCAGCACCTCTGCCATTGCAGGAATCAGAAAAGGTTTGCTTCAGCAGAAACAAGATTGGCTTTAAAGACCATAAAATAGCAGCAAAGCATTCCACTAACGCCACTTGCTTTTGTTTTTTCCATCTGCAGACATCTCTTTGGCACGCTCTTTGATGAAAAACTATACTGGGCCACCAGAACAATGACTTTTTTCCTTGTAAAAATAACTTTTGGTGACTTCAAATAAAACTGATTTTAAATTTCACACCTTGAAGGAACTTTGTACATGTAAAATCACACCAAGAGTAACTGGAAAAAATAGTTACATTTAGGAGAGACAAGAATCACAGATATGGAAATTGCATGTTAAATTCATGCATGTCTCACAAGGGCAAACTTCAGCCCATTCTACACATGGGTTGTTCTTCAGCAGAGGCTGCCGACTGGCAGCGTTTCATACTACTGCTCACAGCTCTTGACAGCTTCCCAGGTTGCCTTTCAGCCAAAAACTGCTGATTCTGAAAGTGAAGAGCCAACAGGGACTATAAGCAGCCTAAGGCTCATCTTGAGACTAGCAGATTAGGACCTGGAGAGAAGATACAATACGCAAACCCCCCAAAAGATTAAAGAAACAAAACAAATAGAAAGAAAACCCAAACAAACAAGAAAAGCACACACACCCCTCAAAAGAAACAAAAAAAAAGAAAATAAAATTTTTAAAAAAAGAAAATACAGGAAAATTTTTAAAAGAAAATTAAAAAAAGAAAATTAAAAAGCTAATAATAAAAAAAGAAATAAAAGAAAATTTAAAAAGAAGACAGTCTTTCAAAACAGATTTCTCCAAGTTGACAGATGACTGGCTTGGGACAAGACCTGTTTAATAAGACCGATGGATTTCACTCTCACATACCTGTAGCAATTATTATGGAATTTGTTGTAAGAAGAGAGAGTAATTAGACCTCCCCATGCTGCAGATAAGGAGAAGAAAATCTGAGTGGCAGCATCCTTCCAAACCTAAGACAGGCAGGAGAGGAAATAGCATCAGCGTCAGAAAAGAGTATTAGCAAGATCAATAACACTCTTAACTGTTTCTGTTAGGGGATTAACACATAATTAGTTTAAATTAACTTTAGAGCAATGGATGTCAAGAAAACATTTAAAAGCAAAACCCTGCCCCAAAATACATAGTGCCCACTTGATGAGGAGTACCCTTCTCGTTGAGCCCATATAAAATGACAGTATCACCTTTGCCTTATATGGAAGGCACAAATATGTATCGAGAAAAACAGTTTGAATATCAGTTCAAATACATTCAGCAAAGAAAATACAAATCAAGAGGAAAAATCTCCATCGGGTGCCAACGGTTTATCCGCCAGTGATCCTAACTAATACTTTATCTTTGTGATAAAAGTAAGACCCTCGGTGTCGCTTGATGCGCTACTTATGAATGAGATTACATTAAAATTAGGGTACATTTCTGTCATTAGGTGTGCATCAAACAGCATAGCATAAGTTAGGGCTATTTAGGCACCAGGGTCCTGTTTCCCTTCATCAGAAGAAAAGATATGTTCAGCCAAGTCTTTCTTAAAAAAAGAAACCAAAACAAACAACAAATAAAACAACCAAATGGCATTGTTTGTTCTGTAACAAAGTTCTTCGAAGCCTTAAACGCATTTGGATAAAATGTTTCTAAATTGCCTGGAATTTCAAAAGAGTTGGACTTACTTATCACTTGCAAAATGTTTGAAGCATTGGTATTTGTCCTGGTTTCAGCTGGGATAGGGTTAATTGTCTTCCTAGTAGCTGGTACGGTGCTGTGTTTTGAGTTCAGTATGCAAGAATGTTGATAACACTGATGTTTTCAGTTGTTGCTAAGTAGTGTTTAGT